>BSQZ01000095.1:1895866-1979744 GCA_033239005.1 Lamellibrachia satsuma | reverse complement strand
TCATTAATCATTGTGTAAACAATTATATCGGCGCTATATGTCTCCCAAATTATTGTTTACGACATATTAATGCAATGAAGTATAAAGTATAGATATGCATCTGAGTAGGTCCGAAGGCGAGCTGCGTCAACATAAATATTAAAATTTTATATTTATACAATTAGATGAACATATAATGGTGGGGAGTTCCAGTCGCAAACGAACGTGACCTAATGACGAACTTGACGATGTTCAGATGCCACGAACATTGTCTGCAAGACGTTTAGTTTCCAACACACCTGGGGCACAGTATATTTCCACGAGTAAAGTACGAGTACGATTACATTGGTGATGGATGGGTACGAGTACATTGGTTATGGCTGAGTACGAGTACATTGGTTATGGCTGAGTACGAGTACATTGGTGATGGCTAAGTACGAGTACATTGGTGGTGGCTGAGTACGAGTACATTGGTGATGGCTGAGTACGAGTACATTGGTGATGTCTGAGTACGAGTACATTGGTGATGGCTGAGTATGAGTACATTGGTGATGGCTGAGTACGAGTACATTTGTGATGGATGAGTACGAGTACATTGGTGATGGCTGAGTACGAGTACATTGGTGATGGCTGAGTACGAGTACATTGGTGATGGCTGAGTACGAGTACATTGGTGATGGATGAGTACGAGTACATTGGTGATGGCTGAGTACGAGTACATTGGTGATGGCTGAGTACGAGTACATTGGTTATCGCTGAGTATGAGTACATTAGTGATGGCTGAGTACGAGTACATTGGTGATGGCTGAGTACGAGTATATTGGTGATGGCTGAGTATGAGTACATTGGTGATGGCTGAATACGAGTACATTGCTCAAAGCTGAGTACGAGTACGAGTACATTTCCCCGAGTATGAGTACGAGTACCGGTATATCTTGTATGATATTACAGTAACTCTGCATAGTAATAATAATGTATTTAAAATATAAAAATTGTGAATTAATTGATATAATTCAGGAAGAGCTGACTATGCAATGGCAGTTGATCACACTTTTTTACGATGAAAACTGTAATAAAACCTTTATGTTTGAGACCACAGTGGGGGTTGCATTCCATTTAAAGGCGTAATTTGCATTCAAAGGCAAATGTTTAGGGTATGCTTTCAAACATGGGGTAAAAGGTATTAATATTGAAAATACTTTTCAAAATACATTTCGTAGCACAACATAACAAGAGAAAAGAAATAAAGAAATATAACCAACCATTAAATATATATATATATATATATATATATATATATATATATATATATATATATATATATATATATATATATATATATATATATATATATATATATATATATATATATATATATATATATATATATATATATATATATATATATATATATATATGATATATGAATCAGTGAACACTGTTAGGCATGCTGTAGCTGGAACTAACCACAAGTGCACAACTAATGTTCGCTGAGAGGATGGATTAGAAGAAGACTCAGCTAGCAGTACTTAGCACTGTCACTTGAAAGACCAACAAAGCCATTTCATGACTAACTGATAAATGACCCTTTCATTATGGGCTTACTGGACTTCCTGACTTAATTAAACAAACACAGGATTATGGCCTAGACTGGTAACTAATAAAAATATGGATATGAACTAGGGGTTTCTGACTGGGGAAAGAATAAAAAGATGCTGCCTCTTGAAGCAAAGCCTTTGTGGCTTCAGTGCATCCAGTGTGCAGAAAAGTGATCCATGGTGTGAATATGTGAAAACTCATCAATACCAAGTAAATATTAAACCACAACTACTAAATGTAACAATAATAATTATTACGAATCAGGGGCTATTACATTGCATTTAATATCATGGTTATTGCAATAGAATTTACATAATAAATGTTTGTTTTAATGAACCTATTTTAGAAAGCATATATAGCTCAGTTGAGATGCATGCAAGAACATATACATTTTTGTTAATTTGATTCATATGCAGGTAATAAAATTTGCTACCATACTGAAATTGTAGTTGTTAATGATTTGATAATAAGAAATTAAATAATGTTCACAATATCATATTGAAAAAGTACTCGGATATACTCGTAAAATCTGAGTACATTGAACACGAGTACGAGTACGAGTACAAGACCATAATTTCTATGAGTACGAGTACGAGTATTTAAAAAATGTACTAGAGTACATGAGTACACTAGTACCGAGTACTTCGGCCCCAGGTCTGGTTTCCAAAGCATCCGCATTTAAAATCACACGTACACACACACACACACACACACACACACACACACACACACACACACACACACACACACACACCACGCTACGACGATGCATGGCAGTCGCCTAACAGTCGGCTTCACGACGAGATGTCTAACTCACATTAAATCAGTGGCCTACACAACACGAGTCCGTCCTATACCAGAATATGTTTCATCATCGTGGGATACACATTGCCTTAGTAACATTAAATTTCTAGAAAGAACACATAGGCAAGCAGTTCGATTTTGCAAACACAACAATTACTCTATAAAGCCAGGAACTGTAGCTGAACTTCTTAAAAACCTTGAATGGGAAACCTTCCAGACAAAGAGGAAAGTCAAAAGATTCTGCACACTATATAAAAACGGAACACTATCTGATAGATATCTCACTAGACCAATATATCAAACACAGCACTGGATTCTCGAATAAACATAATAACCAGTTTCTTCAAATTAGACACTCATCCAACACATTTGGAAACAGTTTCATCTATAGTTAAAGAGTGGAACTGTCTGTCTGCAAGCACTACAAGTCTAGTTCATGCAATTCGTTAGATGCATTCCAGATCAGTCTGATGCAACACCCAGCAAGAGACTTGCCGATTAGTCACCATACACACTGACGTGATGTGTCCGAAGATACAGATACAGACAGTGTACTTACGGAGCGTGCTGCGGCTGACTTCCCTCACCTCCGTCTCGGTCGGGTTCATTCCTAGCGAGCGGACCACAGTACCGAGCTCGTTCACCGAGATCCGGCCATCGCCATTCTTGTCGAACAGCGTGAAGCACTCCTTGCATTCTGCAACGGCGGAAACGGACGAAGTAGGCATGTTGCCAATTAATCAACTCCGAGTTTCAGCGATGCATTGATGGCACTACTTTGAATAACAACTTGGTGTGCGGCATACATGAATATAAAGTTGGTCCACCAATCCGTTGGCCCATCAATTAAAGAACAATAAAAAGCCATTACGCCACGAGGTCCACGTACAGAGCTGATTCAGAGAGTCATGGGATGACATCATAATAATAATATTACGTTTCGCACTCCGCTAACAGTCCCGACTCTGGTTACAGTTATTCCCGTCGATCTATATTAATAACACGTAAGGTATCTTTGTTTACCGCAACGATTGAATCTGTGTTATTACAGTATTATTTAAAAACATAGTAAGCAGATTTGCTGAGGGCACAGGTTACGTCATACAACACGTACCGTCGATCTGATCTTGTCTCAACCGTTCCGCCTACAAACAAACACAAACACCATTGAAAACAAACTGAACACATATTAGTTGGTCCACCCCCCCTCCCCAATACACCACTGGCAGGGATATTAGTTTTGTCATGAACCGAGATGCAATAAATACTAATAAATTCAATGATGCAATGTCCTTAAAACAGCAATAAGTTAACCAATGAAAACCGTTGTGCATTCCTTTTAAAAATAACCAGTCCATTAGCCAGCGTATCTTCGCAATCATCGCTTGAAACGTAATAATGATAATTGACAAACAGGAGTCGGTTAGTGGAGCACTAGGCCTTAAAGCTATTTAAATCATTGACACCCACTAGAACTGTGGATAGCTGTAGCAGTTGGCGCAGCCTTGGGTTAGCTGTCTGAACCTTATTTCCAATTCGATGTATTGCATAAGCTGCTATATATAGCGACCGGCCTCTCTCATTGGCCATGAAGTAGTCGTAGCTGTTTATAAAACACAACAGCTGCAACGTTGAGTCCCACTGGAATATATGAATTAATGGTTTGAACACCAGTATGCCAACTACACGCACTCGGAGTAATAATAGTATGCATAGACGTATGGGTAAACAACAATTGTTCAGTTATCCTGTGGTAATATTGTGAATAACAGCAGCAATGTCCATGGTTAGAATATGATGTGAAAGGCACGTACACAAACAACAACAACTAAACTTGATTCAAAACTAGTATTCTACGTAAACGTTGACGTGAACAATGATGAACGACACATGACATGTATGACACGTAAGTCTACTAAAATAGTCAGTAATGCTAACTTCATGCGAGTAGAGCTGGGCTGCCAAGTCACACTTTGTGTATCCGTATTGTTAGTAGTACTTATGACGTATGACATTTTACTCCAAACAACCCTGTCTGTGGCTAACATAGGAGTGGTTTGTTTTCAACGTTTTCCTTCTCTAGATTCCATAGCTAGTGATTCCATGACCTGGTTTTTCCATTTCACTGCATGGAATCTTTTTCTTCCACTGGAGCAGGCAATATGTAGACGGGACCAACGGCTTGTACTGTCTCTTCCGAAAAAACACAAGCAAACCTTCCGAAAAACACAAGCAAACTGGGGTGAACGAAACTGCCCAAGCTTCGAAACGGCAGCAGGTAGAATCGAACCACCGTTCTCTCGTCGATCGGCAGTCTGATATTCTAAAACAAGACCACCGCTCTCCATGTTTCCGACCGAGACGTTATAGCCCTGTTCTGTCACGGGAACAACGTCCAAAGAGGAGTTCAATGCTAACGGCCTACGGAACAGCCGCAGGCCGTGAGCATTGAGGCGGATGTCAACACACTAAACACTTCGGCCTGTAATGAACGGCCGACTTTCAAATTTCAATGAATAGCCCCCCCCCCCCCCGTTCCACTACTGAGACGTATCTTTACAATCAGCATTCCGGTGACTGGCTGCTTTAGTCGAGACTTCTGCATTGACGCTGACGGTATGCCACCGATTCACTGCTGTTAATTATTCCGAGGAATTGAACACTTGGAATTGTGCAGTGGCCATCTTCGTCGTCTCTGAATTGCGCAGTGTGGACTTAGGTAATTAGTCCAATCGATATTAAACTACTTATCTGACTGAGTAGTTAGAACTGCATCGAAACACAACGTACATCGGGCGTGTTGTGGTACCGTACACCCAGTACAACACGTACATCGGGTGTGTAGTGTTACCGTACACCCAGTACAACACGTACATCGGGTGTGTAGTGTTACCGTACACCAAGTACAACACGTACATCGGGTGTGTAATGTTACCGTACACCCAGTACAACACGCACATCGGGTGTGTAGTGTTACCGTACACCCAGTACAACACGTACATCGGGTGTGTAGTGTCACCGTACACCCAGTACAACACGTACATCGGGTGTGCAGTGTTACCGTACACCCAGTACAACACGGAGTCCCCTTCTAAGTAAAGTAGGGCAGACCAAGGTTTTATATAGACGTATTAATGACTTCGTCAACATCAAGCTCAGGCAGTGTTGACATCGTGTAACTATTGTATGTTGTCGCTATCTCTCACGCGGAGCGTTAATCTGAGAATTTAAGATACTCTTTCCGGAACATGTAGTCACCGAAAGCCAACCAATGGACACAAGTGACGTAGCAAGCACGGAGGAGTACCGCCTGCTGGAAGCACTGGTCTGTAAGAGAATCGGGGATGCAATCTGCATGGTTTCACATACCTTCCAGAATTACACTAAGCGATCGTAAGCGTGGTATCCGACCCATTCCACGATTATTTAGTGACATAATGAATAAATTCGATGCATATTTCATTACATAATTTATGTATTGGGAAGTATTTATGAGGTACACAATTAGTGTACTTTTGAACAGTTTCACCGAGGTGAAATACTTTACCAATTTAAAAACATCCAAGTCGCTCGTTTGCATAAAGCATTGCTAAATTTCAATCGGGCCAGTTCGATCAAAATGTTTTTATTAGTACATTATCAACATGTTGTCATTTACCAAGAGAACTAACCATGTGTATAAATCCTGCTTTAATCCTGCGCACTGCGCAAGTGTGACAAGCTCTGCAAAACATAACCAGTGGTTTATTACAACACATGCAGTCTTTGGAACGCGCATGTGGCTTCCCACTAGACCAATGACTCTCTAGAAAGTTCTTGACTGACTGGACTGACAGTCGATGTTCAGTGAACCGTAAAGTACTTTTCCGTTGTGCCAGCGACGACTGGCAACGTTTCGCTTGCTCCAGCCGACGCCGGTGTTCAATTCCAGGGCTGCCACTGGCAGTTTCACGGTTCAGTGGAACATAGCGGGCGGCGGTACATGTGTTGTTGAGCAACACTAGTCAACACATGCAGTCGCTTTAGGTGACGCTCCCAAACCACGACTGTTTCTTGTTAGGGGCCGTTCACAATTGTCGACATTTCTCTATTCTTACAAAGCGTATATATTGAAGGGTCAAAGTTCGCGTACTAATCTGAGTTATTGTTGGTCGCATGCGAAATTTGACCTCCGTTGTGTCGTCATAAAAAAAATTCAACATTTTAAAGTTCCAATTCAGGGAGGGTGTCTGAGGATTAGTACGCTTTGCACAAATAGGTATGTGTCGACAAGTATAAACTGTCCCTTACTTTACGCTCAGTTACATCGACATTTATTGTTTTCTTTCAGATTAAATAATAAATTACACCTACGTACAATAAATACGAAACACAGGTCAAGATTTAAAATAAAATATTTACATACCATGTAACGCCTGCTAATATAATGGGAAACGCGTCGTTTGCATCGCATTACCAGCGAGTGACACCCCTGACAACGATAACGTACCTGCTTCGTGTAGCGAGTAGAGTGACTGTTGCTACTAACCCACTTAGGAACGCGACGAATATCTTTTGTTAGAGCTGTCTGCTAAAACTACTTCGTTAAGAATTAACATGGACAAGCCTAAGCCGTACATCTGATGTCCACGTGGCACCAACAAGGCTAACGACGTCGTGTTGACGCCTTAACATCGTCCACTGGTGAAGTTAGCTCCCCGCCACCAACAGTGGGACAACGCCTTCCGTGTCCCCCATATTCTCATTCAACTGACGATTTCACCTCAATCTCTCACAAACAAAAGCCAAGTTTCAGTCAACTATTCTACATACGTGTAGTGAATAAATAGAAAGCAACTTAGAATCGGAAACTGAACTTACCATGGTAGAATTCGACTGTCACGGAGCAGTTTCTGTCACACACGGTTCACCGGGTATTTGCTGACCGTTCACGTGGTCGCCAGGTGGCGCATTGATATGACTCACTCGGAAGGCGAGGAGGGCGTGTCTTCTACATGCATAGTTAAACTAGGTTGACATCAGAGATGTGCGTGCATGCGTGCGTGTGCGTATGTGCGTGCGGCGCGCGCGCGTGTGTGCGTGTCTGTGCGTGTATGCGCGTGTCTGTGTGTGTGTATGTGTATCAAGGGGGACCCAGTTGGGCATGCTTCCCCTGGCTTTGGGATATGATTTTTTTTCCAGTGAATAACCTGTTGTGCCATTAGCAACATAGTAGCCTGGCAAACTAATAGATGACTAAGCCTGGCCGCTCCGAGATCCTGAATACGCCACTGCCTGCAGCAACAATTGCACCAACGGAATTGACTATCACAAGTTCCGTTGTGGGACAGATGCATCATCTATTACTGCCACATCTATCACAGACTTTATTGTCTGCGCACTTACAAATCGTTTAACTATTCACATGAAGATTATTTGCATCACTTCGCGCATTATTGAGAAGTTAATTAAAAAGCCTAATTGTCGAAACGGGGCTAGTTGAGCCACCCGAGGCCCAAGGGAGGGTTAGTTGAGCCACCCGAGTCCCAAGGGAGGGTTACTTGAGCAGCGTTTACAGAACGAAAACCAGTGTTCTTTACCCAAAAATACATCAAGGAATTAATTTTTCTGAGCAAATTAGGACATCGAATAGTTGCAAAGCAACATACTAGCAGTTAGTTACACTAGTTACGATTGGAACAATGGAGAACGTTTAAGAAACAGTTCGATCAATTCCTAGTAGCTACGCAGAATAATGGTATGCCAGATCCCGTAAAAGCAGCAATACTACTGAGAGTGATCGGTGTAAGGAGAAATGACATTTCTGAAAATTTCCAGCGCAATGAAGATGAAAATAAAGATAACTATGCAACAGTAGTGCAGAACTTTGACAGTTTTTGCAAACCGAGAGAAGATCTATTGGTCACAAGACACAAGTTATTCACTCAGAAACAAAACCATATGTCCAACGATGAATTTGTGAAGCAGCTACGTAAATAAGCTAGAGAATGTGACTTCGGCCCATTCTCTGAAGACATGGTGCTGCGTGCACTGACGTTGGGTGCCGAAGACGATCAAACAAGACAAAGACTCCTGGAACATTCCGATGGGAAGCTAACATTAGATAAAGCGTTACAAAAATGCCGTGCAGCAGAAGACTCAAAAGAGGACATGAAAGCACTGAAAGACGCAGTACAATGTTACACTGTGCAAGCTGTGAACACAGCAAGGGCAAGGCCAAGCAAGCCAAAGTATGAAGCCAAAACGTGAAGAGCATAAACCCTGTTTCACATGTGTTCATGGACAAATGTGTTTATGCACAAAAATGCAGAAAATGTGGTTTAATCATTTCGAAAAAAATGTGTCGATCGAGGAAGTCCTTACACACGATAGACAACCCAAGTGATTCGGGAGAATCGGTCTTAGGAATCAAAGTCGATCAACTGGACTGTAAGCTGTGAGTAACAGATGGAATCGACACTATAAATTACTGCCAATACAGCCAATACAGCCAATACAGCCAGTACACCACGATGTAGTGTCTCTCCGTATCGAACCCGCTTTGGTCGTGAAATCGTGAAACCACCTCGATATTGAAACTAAGTATATGGCAATGGACTGATGACAAGTAATAATGAGCACTTAATCTATCCGTATAATTAACCTATGGTCATTAGATTTTTGTGTTAAGTATTCAGTCAACATCGTATGCGATATACAAGACAAGTTAGCAAGACTTGTATAATAATTCCTCCACAAGTAATGTGCTGTTACTTTGAAAATGGAAAAGGGGATGTTCTTAGGTGGACATTATTTGAGTGTGACACTCGCACACGGACTTGGACAAGTCACGAGTATTTCATTAAAGAAATCTGTAACAAAAAGCAAGTAAAACACAATAAAGAAACAATGTCAGATAAACGTGTTGATTCACAGATTCAACGGCTACACAATCAAACAGCTTTACCAAACCTACAGGAAACACATCACAAAAACGAACACTCTTCGCATAAACAACTAAATCAAACATTATGGAATGTTAAAATCTTCTTACAAAACGAAGGTGACTTCATTCAGCTCACTGAACCTCATAAAAAACAACCCGACTAAAATCGTTAACATTCACGCTATAAAACAATGAGGGGTGGATAACCTGGATATCAAGTAATATCATTAATTATGTTAATACGTATATCTATACTATACACTCTTACAAATTGCACAAGCAATACAAAAGCATTCACAAATGTTTCCATATGAATATATCTGAGCAATTCAGGACATTACATGGTTTGTACATATTATCCAAAATACCTTTATCTGCACAAACGATATCGGTTATGTTTGCACATGTACATTTTCTTTCACATTAGACAACATTGTGTACAAATTGTAGTGATGTAAATACAATCGTTACTGGTTATTTTGTAATGAAACATTCCGCTGTAGATCTTGATTCAAGATACGTACATTAACAATATCAGGTCAGATTGGAACAACACACATCTAGTGATCTGCACTGTTCCAACAAACCTTTGGGCTCTGGATTGATGGAACATTGGTCTGCTCTGTGGAATGTGTGTCTGCCTAAAGAAGCATAGCTAAAAATGTTACACACGTGTTTCGTCGCAAAAAGGTGGCTTAGCCACAGTGAGCATTCATCGCAGTAAAGAGGGCTGCTAACATTTAAAAATACAAATGATCAATGGTTTCAGTTTGTTGAGTCCGTAGCAAAAAATCAACACAAATCATGTTGAATGTTCAAACATTCCAAAACAATCACACGGTGACGTCGTTGGCAATAAATAGCAGGGCCATTTCGGCAATATCTGTTCCCGTTTCACTTTCGGCTAACCGTTCCTCTTGCACTTTGTATCCTGGTGTAAATATATTTATCGAATACCTTGATGGTTTGATCGTGTTTCCATCCTGCATTCCTTTCATATGTAATTTTGACATTTCTCTTACACCGACAAAAAGCTAGTGAGACCAAACCCACGCTACAAGCCCGTTTCCAGTCGCTAGTCTCTGTCACGTTTCGTATTTTCTATTCATGCGGCAGAATCCATTCAGGCCAGACACGACTAGGTGCGCCACGGCTGTACATGTACATTTAAAATGGCCGTGCAATCTCTGATCGACAACACCAGTAATACTGGTGTTGTCGATCAGAGAAGTATTCAATACAGAGGGGTGGGTGTGATGAACGTAATAGGGACATGTTGAGATCATGTGACACAGTACTTCCCTACGGTTAATGCCCTTTCATGGCATTGTGGGTAGATTTTGTCCCGTCGCCGCAAGGTGGCAGCACAATAGAATACATAGTCATATTACCGAGTTGCAACGTCTCGTTTACAAAATCCCCTTCGAGTACTTGATGATGCACGAACGGGAAACTGTTGGCGAGTTTGGCGCAGGGTATTCGGCGGGTCATGTAGCGGGGAAAGGCGACCTCGATGCGGTGACTGTGTTCTCTCGAGACGCACTCAGTCAGATCATGGAACATTGTGTGTACTACGACTCCCGTGTCGCAAGGAACGGGCACCCGCAACCCGGAAAATGGCCGCCGGGACAGCGGGAATACGTAGCGGCGCGCGAACACAAAACGAGGCCGCAGCCAGGTGTTCTGACTCCACACGTGGGTAGCGTTCTCGACAAAGAACACGATGTCAATGAAGGGCCATCGGTAGTTGCCGCGGTGGATGAAGCCGCGAGAAACAGCATGGTCCGCCGCGAAGAACTTCCACATGTCGTCCGCCCGGTACTGGTGGAGGCCGTACTTGGGAGCTAAACTCTGCAAGACCTGTTGGAGAGACAATAGTGGTAGTGGAAATACAACCATTGCATACAGTTTAGGGGCCATACATGAAGAACTTCACGCTCATGCGGTGCACCAGTGAAGTATGCAATGGCGCAAAATGTCTGCAAACTTGGTTAAAATAGATGTATGCATGATAGGTGGGGGTCTATCTCAAAGCGAACGTAGTTTGGGGGTGTTAAAAAAATAGCGTGAAATACTTAATATATGTTTAAATATATAATAACAGCGCGTGCATCTTCAGGAACCCGGGCTCTGAGGCGTAACAGCAGACAAAAGGAATTTCAAATTACAAATAATTACAATATTTCCTAATAACGTGGCCCAAACAAACACTAAACTTCTGATCCTGCCCGGTTGAGAATATTTGTTAGAAAATAATGCTTGTAAAGTTGGTAAAGTTGAAATACGACAGTAGTTGTTTTGTAGATACGTATGCCTTATACAATAAGCAGTGTCACACGTATATAGTTTCAAATTTCGATAAATGAATTTGAATGTATAAGTTTTTAACGAATGTATATATAAATGTACATTTGCTGTAAACGTTAGCACTAACATGATTGTAGTTAAAAAATTATTATACTTCTTTACCAATGAAAAATTTACATTAAAAGGCCATGGCTTGTGTTATATCTGTTAGTGTCTGACAATGTTTCGTGAAACTGTGATTCCTTCTAAATTGAATTTCAAGATATACGTTTCATCTCAATTGCTAACTACTCTTAGGAAGGTGTCTGCCTGATCACACAGTAGTAGTCCTACACGAGATGTGCTGACACGCAGGCCATACAGTCGGTCATTTGTTCAGGTGAACTCACTGAATAAATGTTTTCAAATGACATGCGCTATTCTGCGTGTCCCACCACTCTCCTTTGTACCTTGGTGATTGGGCCGGTGGGGTTCCCTCGCCAGTATAATGGTTTAGAAACAGACGTGCTCGTCCATACACGTCCGACTACAATTATCGAGTCTGCTTAATTATGCTGCGTTCGAATGAGCTCGTTCTTCTCTGTAAATAGAGTTTACGATCCCAGTAATTACGTGTTCAGTGGGGTCGTGAACTCTATTTATATATCGTGAACTGGTAAACTCGAACGTAACAACGTACTGCAATCGTCCCTGTTTCGTGTCAACTGAGCAATGGTGATCACAGACACGGTCCTCGGTTTATAATGAGTCCTGGCTTTATATGTTCATGTAGACTCTTCCAGTGGTTTCTTCAAATCGTTCAACATAAAGGCAGACACTACATATTCAAAGATAATTTTCCCAGACCGAGCACAGCTGGGGAAACTGATTGGTTGACGACTGAACGAATGTAGAGCACCAATTCAACTCGATCCAGTACCACGCGACTTGTGAAGTGAAAGGAAATCATAATTTAAATTAAAGTATCCTTAGGATATCTTAGGCAGGTTCTTGTCGCAGGATCCGTTTGATTCCTCAATGGTTTTTAGAATCTAATAATAGTTATGAATTTCCTATTCCAGATGTTGTAAATTGTTGCAATTGTTAGTGCTTAATAATGGTGTAAAACACTTGGGCTTCCATTCAATTATTATCCAGGCGGTTTTTAAACGAGTCGAGAGAAAACAAACTTTGCTATATTAAAAATGTCCCTTAACGTACTCTGAAAACCTTTCTTTCTAATATTGTCTATCCTCCTTAGCTTCTTGGCACGTCCATCCATCT
Organism: Lamellibrachia satsuma; assembly: GCA_033239005.1. Lineage (NCBI taxonomy): Eukaryota > Metazoa > Annelida > Polychaeta > Sabellida > Siboglinidae > Lamellibrachia > Lamellibrachia satsuma. The sequence continues at coordinate 1,966,867 of BSQZ01000095.1, read as the reverse complement.
TTTGAAGAGATTTTTCATTGTACATGATGAAGAGAATGCCTAATCCTTTGGTTATGTTGCGCCACTGAGTTTGGATTTACCGATGACATTGGCGTCAAATAAGTAGTTTTATTATTATTATTAAAAAACAAATTCAATAATATTTCATGTCACATGTCTATATACTAACGAAAGTAGCTTAATTGATTTTAATCGTTCCACATGTGCTAAGTTGCTTATATCTGACAGTTCTTTGGCTTCTCTACTCTGAACATTTTCTATGCAGAAATAAGTTTGTTCCTGCATGAGAACCAAGAAAAAACACATTACTGCAAAAGAAAATATGCAGAGAAGAGCAACAAAAGAACTACTAAGTATGAGAAACCTAACACATGTGGAACGAGTAAAATCAATTAAGCTACCTTCATTAGCATTAACTGTGTATTAAGCCATTGTGCAGCCATTGTAACCAGGCGCGAGACACGGCTTCCGTCCTACCTGCTTGAGCTCGGCCCGCTGAGAATTGTTACACATGATGTCCATGTCGTCGTCCCACGGGATCATGTCGTGGTGTCGGTACGAACCAAGCAGTGTCCCAAACTGGATGAAACACTGCAACGACGCCAATCAACAATCAACGATCGCTCACTGACATGCACACCCACATGCAGAGCAAAATCACCCCAACAACACACAACATGGATACATTACAACAAGTCAACCGGAACAAACCACTGTACCGTAACACGCGCGGCTTCTGTGGCGTCGAAGAACTGCTTCACCATGTCATTGAACACCCTTCGATCCTTGCTCAGCATGACGCCATGTCGGAACACATCCTCGTCCCGCTCGAAAGCGTACGTACACAGACAGACAAACACGCCGACGTTGATCAGGAACAAGACTACGTTGCAGGCGAAGGCCCGTCTCAACCGCATCATCGGCAACTGCATGTCTCCGTCGCTGTGAACCCGAGGCAAGAGCCGTCTGTGATCGATTGACCCTACAGCGCTCGCAGTGCTCGCCGTCCGATATTCAGCGCTGTACAGTCATTAGTTAGACTGCTGTCAAAGCCATTCGCCAGGTGGCGTGATATGCAGTTATTATTTGATATGTAAATAGAGTGTGTGTGTGTTGATGTGTGTGTGCGTGTGCGAGTGCGTGCGTGCGTGTTTTGTTTTGTTTGTGTGTGTGTGTGTGTGTGTGTGTGTGTGTGTGTGTGTGTGTGTGTGTGTGTGTGTGTGTGTGTGTGTGTGTGTGTGTGTGTGTGTGTGTGTGTGTGTGTGTGCCCACGCGCGTGTGTGGAAGCATGTGTACGAACAGTATTGTTTGTGCGAGATCCGCTAGGTGTGGTAACTGTTTTGTCTCCCTGGAAATCCCCTGTTCCAGCTCCTGCCCCCAGGGAAGCGCCTCAATTTTAGTTTTTTTAGCGGAGATCCTGGAATGTGGGCGTTTTGCCACAGGAGCCACCCCTGGGCTTTATGTATTAATCAGCCTCATTAAGTTATTAGTGTACTTTGGTTTATGTATTTCATGTTACAAAGTGATGATATTATTGGAACACTCATGTGTAACAGAAAGTGGCTGCATGTGAATATCATATTTGTTATTCTAATCCTCTTTAAGAACCGTCTGAGACTCAACAAATTAGTTTAATTTAATATCCTTATTATAAAATGTCATGCGCAGACAGAGCCTCACAACTGATTTATTCACTTTCAGGTTCACATTTATGACAGACGTAGTACTTCCTTCCAGAACATTAAAAATTTTTATCCAACAAAAATACGTCACTCGAAGTAAGGAAACATGTTCTTCAATGTTACGCAGAGCCCGTACTACTACTGTATGGATGTGACTAATGGCCGATGACTAAGCAATTCAGAAAGAACACAGAGGCAATGGAAATGTGTCTTAGAGTATCGTGGACAGAAAAAACAAAAACGTAAAAAGAGAGATCAAGTGCAAAATCATGAATAAACGAGCAGAATTTTAGGTCATGTGATAAGAAAGAGAAAACTAGAACATCTGGTGACAACGGGACAGAAGGGGGGGGGCACAGACGTCGGCAAAGAAGTCAAATCCTTGATGATTTATCAGTGTCCTATGGTTGCTAAAACACTGTTGTTGTGACCGGTTGTATACTTTGTAAAGTTATCTTAATGTAAAAACTATCGCATATATTTCATTTGCTGCAGCAGTATTCTAGTCGATTGTGAAGAACAGTATGTTGTCTCCTCTTAACGACCAGATGGCCCTAAAATGCACTACAACGCTTCCATTAAAAAACAGATCCAAATGGGGCGGTGATAGCACGCCCATTACTCAGCAGATCGTTTTTCTGGCCGAGAGCGATAAACGATGTTGCCACATGACGGACTCTGTATGAATGGATACGTTTACTTGCGACATCTAGCGACTAAATATTAAACTATATAGGCCTTGGAATATCGCCCACATAATGGAATATCTCTTTCATTTATCTATTGTACACTACACTTTAATCTAATCCGAAGTTTGATGCAAGGCTCAGACGTATTCAGAACTGACGAATCACTTAGTTTAAGCACGTAGGTGCTTAAACTAAGTGACAAATGCGTTAGCGGATTATCGTAAAATTTTTCTGATATCGCGTTTAAACTTCACTATCCATTAGGTGTAGGAGTCGGATTGTAGCCTAGGTCCGAGGCCGACAGACAGGTGGCGAACAAGTTGAAAAGAAGCGTGTTGCGTAATACACTACTTAATGGCCTAAATTATTTCGACTTCAAACTTACGTTTTTAACTCATTTTTGATGCCATTGGCCAATATCAATGCGTGCCGTTCCATTATTCTACGTTGTATCGGGTGCATAATCATACTGGTCGGTGTGGTTTTTGCCTTACGTAATATAATCTGCCGTTTTCCCAGAAATCTGAAGACTCTGTTGCGCATAGGTTCAATATCCAAAACAACTACCAGATAGTTCATCTATCGAGTGCAGTCAAGCCACAAGGTACTTGTCAGAAAACTTGTCTTGGGTGAATTACGTTTTTCTCAAAGCGAGGTTATTTACATATTGCACCTATGTATCGAACCAATGTGATTAATGTCGAGTTATACGAAAATATGTCTAAAAAAAACCTGTTTATGCATCATTCTTTTCCCGAAAAAATTTACTTTGTCAGACGTTTTTTATTGTTATGCCGTCTTATAGGGGGGTATATTTCAACAGGATTCCTACAGAAAAGGAATGCGGACGTATTCTACATTACCCAAGTGAAGTCTGTAGTGGATATATTCTACATGTGAACTAAGAATCAACACTGACATGCAACGAATATAACAATAGATGTATACATAATAGGTGGGGGGTCTTTTTCAAAACGAAATTAGTTTTAGGGGAGGTGTACAGGCCAGCGTTACATAGCTTGACAAGGGGTGGGGTTCTAAAAAAATATGAAAATAATAGCGTGACGTGCTTTATGGATAGCCCCTTATTAGATAATTAGACCGAACTCAAGTTGACTAAATATTGTATACTGTCGACAATAAACTCCTCAAAAAGTTAGTATTTTCATCGATGGGACGTTGCAGAAGCCCTCACGAATATTCCGACTTTGATGTGGTTAGAATTGCAGGTGCTAGCGCGCCATTACATGGCTGGTGCCAAGCACCGTGACCGCGGTAGCTTGGAACGCTGCCGCAATCCCGGGGTTGTTTACGCGTTGCTTAGCAACACTCGCTCATTAACGCGCTCGAGTCGCGTACTGAGCGCGCGACGCAGTCGTGCCAGCCGAACACTTGAGTGAGAAGACACTCGGACTAGTAAGGTGAGAGACTCAACACCACGCACCCATATCCGTTGTTACGTTACTGGTAAGCGAGACGACACAAGACGTATATAATTGCTACGTGTCACTGTTTCTAATTAAGGATGAATACATGTCACACACCTATTTCAGAAATGTTGCATCCAAGCGAAAAGAACCAGAGGAAGTTTCTCTTTTTTTTGAACAGCTATTGGATCTCTTCAGATACTGTGCAGACCCTCAGTTGGCTACATAACCAAATTAGATGGTAGTTTGATCCAGGTGGATCAAAGGTGTAAGGAGTATAGTTTTATTTTTCAATGAAATAGTCACCCATATACACATCAACTGCGTGCTGGAAACGTCTTGATGGCATGTTCGATTCTTCTGTGTGGGGCTCTGCCATCTCAAGTACTAAAAATGTTTTCGTCCATAAGCCGCTCTACGGACCATCGGTATCAGTCAAATTACGTTGTGCCTGCTGTTGTGAATGAGTGGATTGACACACAACCAAGTTCTTGATGAGCTTAGAGAGATTGGAGGAACCGTGTTACCATTATTACAACGCCATCTGCAAGTTCTACAACCCATCATAAATACCACATCCACAGGGAAACTGGGCTTTATATGTAGTTATATGAAAGAAACTTTATCATTTGGCAAAGGTGTATTTATGAGATTATTGATCTTAAATTTGAGTTATAAGGCATCTTGAGGCTTCAGAACACAAGACCAGATTTGAAGTTATCTGTCAAACATTGTTTAAGTTATCAAATCAACAAGAAGGTTATGTGGATGGAGAGAAAATAGATGAAGTTCGCGCATTTGGCCACTAAAATCTTCTGTATACTCCGCCATCTTTTGGGTATTGTTGTTGTATCTTAGTAACAGCACATGCAGGTAGTGACACTCTATGTTTTCCCCAAGATAACACCAACACCATCGCACTAACTGGCGATATGCTGTGTATCTGTATTTTCTTCAATTGAACAAGAACATACAATACATAACATAGTAGAAGAATCGTGTATAACGTGAATGCAAGGCTAATGTACATAGAATATAGTTTGCCAACCATTTCAGCCGAATTCAAGTAATGTTGTCTAAATTAAATATACCATGCTAAAGAGAGGTGCCAGACTGGGCAAAGTACATTTGGTGTAAAAACCTGGGTCTCAACATTTGGGACTGTGTATCCCTCGTGATTTGGAGATCACGTTAATGTCGGTCCCCTCTCATTAATTCGGGACGTTAAAGAACCACAGAGGACGGCCCGCACCCTGGCAGTGACCATCCCCACTTCCAGCATAGGAAGGTAAGCTTGGCGTTAATGTTCTAAAAAAAAGTGACTAGTTGAATAAGACCTCAAAAACCAATAGACTCTGTTAACCACAAAATAGTATACGCTAGTCAGTTAATAGAACTTTGCTGAGTGGTGGAAACCAACTAGAAATGAATAATCTACTGAATCTAGCAAAATCAATTCGCTCGTGTGTGGGCTTCTTAATTGCTCCATACATCTGCCGGTATTGCATATATGCAATTTATAGTGCCCACTCATTCAAACACCCCCTTCAAACCATGTAATGCGTATGTCTTCTTCTGAGCCTAGGTTTTCAACTTTTCCCAATATTTGTGGAATTTCAATGCAACATTGCCTATTCAGGCTTATCAAATAAAATTAGAAAGGGAAGCAGATTGCGATGAAGCTGTTTGGTGCAAAACAGTTTCAGGAAATTCAAAATTAACTATTGGATTAGTTTACCGAAGTCCAAACATAAACAAAGAGGATAACACAAAAATACAAAATGCTATAAAGGAAGATAGTAAAGGGTGATGTATCATAAGGGAAGATTTTAACCATGGACACATACAACAGGAATCTCTAGAGAGTACAGGGGGTGAGGACCAACAATTTCTATTTTTAATTCAGGATCGCTTCCTTACTCAGCACATGCTTGAACCAACCAGGGGAGATAATGTATTATATAGTTCTGTCATCACAAAAAGAAGTAGTGGACAATGTAAAAATACATGAACCATTGGGTAACTGTGACCACAATCAAATACATTTTGACATCAATGTAAAACCAGAAAGTAAAAATAAAAAAGCGTATAGGAGAAACTTCCACAAAGGTATCTATAAAGATATTAGAAAATACTTAGCAAAGCTAAATTGGAATAACATGGTGATGAATAAGACCGCAATTGAATGTTGGAATATTCTAAAATATGAAATTGAGAGTATCATCGATAAATTTGTTCCCTTGAAAAAAACAAGGAAAACGGTCTAGAAAGAAACACTTGTCAAAAGAAGCTATTACAAAAATTGTGTTTAAGCAAACTATGTGAAGAGTTTATAGGCGTACCAGAAAGGATGAAGACTATGCAAATTACAAAGAGGCACTTAACCTAGCTACAACTGAAATTAGAAAATCTAAAAGAACCTTTGAAAAAAATGGCAGGTAATATCAAAAATGAGAGCAAGAGTTTCTATGCTTATGTAAGGAGCAAACAGAAAGTTCGAGATAAGGTCGGACCACTGGAAAACAACAGTGGAAACATAATTTCAGACGGGTTTCAAATGGCAGAGGTCCTGAATGAGTATTTCAGCTAAGTTTTTACCATCACTACAGACCAAGAGACTAAGAGGAGACCAAATAAAAGTGTTTAAAATAGTGAAGGGTTATGAGGTTGTTGATAGGAATATGATCTTCAAACTTAAAGAAGGCAGTAGAACCAGAGGACACAAAACAGCATTAGTTAAGGAGCAGTGTACGTTGGACATGAAAAAGTACTCTTTCTCACAGAGGGTGATAAATTACTGGAACAAACTGCCAAATTATTATGTTAATGCTAGTAGTGTAAATATGTTTAAAAATAGAATTGACAGGTATCTGATAAGGGCGGGCTACACATAAACGAGAAACTTGTTGGACTCTAGATAAGCCAATGGCTTCCTTGTCCACTGGAACTTGTTGTTTGGGGTGGCAATCGTGTTAAATCTTGTCTGAGACTCAATTGGCTCACAACAATTATATGTCCACCTGTCAACAAAGTAAACACAGGGGTCGTCTATATTGACTCAGTTCAGGGAGGCATACCAACTGGAGGGATAATGTTCTGCAAAAGGCTAACTAGTTGAATGAGACCTCAAAATATTATGAATATGACTGTCTGAGGCTTGCGATTCTGATAACCACAACATATTATATACTACTACTAGTGAGAATAACAGAACGTGCCGAATGCTGGAAACCCTGCAGAACTCAACGATCTTTTATCTGCCTCACTGCATTACCGACAGTAAACATACCGTGATGTTCATACTCAATTTATTTCAAAATCATATTGATACCACTGCGTACATGTCAGCCAGTTCTTATATTATCGCCCAGCAAGCTCTCGGTTCCACCTATCTTTGACATATGCTTCCTAACGCACGGAATACGTAGTATTTGTATCCCTCTACCGTTCCAGAAAGTCAGAAATAAAAAAATACATAGTAAACAAGATATCATTTTAAGTATTTTAAAAGTTGCCCGTGTTGCCATCGATGTCAGATTTGGGTTTGCTTACATTTTGTTCAGCAGCTTCAAGAGGTTGCTTCTCCTGAGCCAGCGGCTCATATCTATATGGCCGAACACCCATAACCCAAACAATGGGTAAATCGTCATCATAATATTCAAAATCATGACAACTGTCAGCAAAAACACTTTAATTTGTATTATCCGAGACACTCGATCATCGACGTTACTTCCATGTTTGCTGTGTTGTGTTCAACGTGTGACGTCACGCGCTACTTCGAAAGTTTCCGGCGTGTGTTCGGCTTCAAAAAATGGACTCGGCTAATCTGAGACAAACTTTTGATTTTTGAACCTCAGTGGTTTTTTTATTTTTTTTAATCGCGTATACATAAACAATATCCATATTCACATGTTTTAAGCCCACCCACCCACAACGTTGATACAAAGCCTTTAAACACGTGTTTCGTCGCACAAAGGTGGCTGGTAATATTTCATAATACAAATGATCAATGGTTTCAGTTTGTTGTTTCCGTAACCAAAAATCAACACAAATCATGTTGAATGTTCAAACATTCCAAAACAATCACACGGTGACGTCGTTGGCAATAAATAGCAGGGCTATTTCGACAATATCAGTTCCCGTTTCACTGTCGGCTAACCGTTCCTCTCGCACTTTAATATCCCGATGTAAATGTATTTATCGTATACCTTGATGGTTTCATCGTGTTTCCTTTCATATGTTATTCACTTGCACCGACAAAAAGCCAGTGAGACCAAGTCCACGCTACGAGCCCGTCTTCAGTCGCTAGTCTCTGTCACGTTTCATATTTTCTATCCATTCAGGCCAGACGCGACTAGGTGCGTCACGGCTGTACATGTACATTTAAAATGGCCGTGCAATCTCTGATCGACAACAGCAGTAATACTGGTGTTGTCGATCAGAGAAGTACTCAGTACAAAGGGGTGGGTGGGATAAACGTATTAGGGTCATGTTGAGATCATGTGACACAGTACTTCCCTACGGTTAGCGCCGTTTTATGGCATTGTGGGTAGATTTTGTCCTGCCGCCGCAAGGTGGCAGCACAATCGAATATAAAGTCAAATCACCGAGTCGCAATGTCTCGTTTACAAAACCCCCTTCGAGTGTTTGATGATGCACGAACGGAAAACTGTTGGCGAGTTTGACGCAGGGTATTCTGCGGGTCATGTAGCGGGGAAAGGCGACCTCTATGCGGTGACTGTGTTCTCTCGAGACGCATTCAGTCAGGTCACGGAACATTGTGTGTACTACGACTCCAGTGTCGCAAGGAACGGGCACCCGCAACCCGGAAAATGGCCGCCGGGACAGCGGGAATACGTAGCGACGCGCGAACGCAAAACGAGGCCGTACCCAGGTGTTCTGACTCCACACGTGGGTAGCGTTCTCGACGAAGAACACGATGTCAATGAAGGGCCATCGGTAGTTGCCGCGGTGGATGAAGCCGCGAGAAACGGCATGGTCCGCCGCGAAGAACTTCCACATGTCGTCATCCCGGTACTGGTGGAGGCCGTACTTGGGAGCTAGACTCTGCAAGACCTGTCGGAGAGACAATAGTGGTAGTGGAAATACAACCATTGCATACAGTTTAGGAGTATGCATAATAGGTGGGGGTCTTTCTCCAAACGAACGTAGTTTTTTTTTTGGGGGGGGGGAATTAAAAACTAAAAAATAGCGTGGAGTACTTAATATATGTTTAAACATATAATAACAGCGCATATACCTTCAGGAACCAGGGCTCTGAGGCGTAAAAGCAGACAAAAGGAATTTCAAATTACATATAATTACAATATTGCCCAATGACGTGGCCCAAACACTAAACTTCTGATCCTGCTCGGTTGAGAATATTTGTTTGAAAATAATGCTTGTGAAGTTGGTAAAGTTGAAATACGAGAGTAGTTGTTTTGTAGATACGTATGCCTTATACAGTGAGCAGTGCCATACGTATATAGTTTCAAATTTAGATAAATGAATTTGAATGTATAAGTTTTTTTTTTTTAATAAGTGTACATTTGTTGTAATCGTTAGCACTAACATGATTGCATTTAAAAATCATTATATTCTTTACCAGATAAGGAAGCATAATTGCCTAGAAAACTGAAGCTGTGCTACTTGATATCCATTGAATATTATCTATAAAAGTATTTATTCTACGTAATGGTTAGCATTACGTAATAAGTCCATAATAAAAACTGTACATTATAAGACCACGGCTTGTGTTATATCTGCTTGTGTCTGACGATGTTTCGTGAAATTGTGATTGCTTCTAAAATGAATTTCAAGAGATATGTTTGATCTCAATTGCTAAGTACTGTTAGGAAGGTGTCTGCCTGATCACACAGTAGTAGTCCTACACGTGATGTGCTCACATGCAGGCCGTACAGTCTGTCACTTGTTCAGGTGAACTCACCGAATACATGTTTTCAAATGACATGCGCTATTCTGCGTGTCCCACCACTCTCCTTTGTACCTTGGTGATTGGGCCCGTGTGGTTCCCTCGTCAGTATAATGGTTTAGAAACAGACGTGCTCGTCCATACACGTCCGACTACAATTATCGAGTCTGCTTAATTGTGCTGCGTTCGAATGAGCTCGTTCTTCTCTGTAAATAGAGTTTACGACCCCAGTAATTACGTGTTCAGTGGGGTCGTGAACTCTATTTATGTATCGTGAACTGGTAAACACGAGCGCACTCGAACGTAGCAACGTACTGCAATCGTCCCTGTTTCGTGTCAGCTGAGCAATTGTGATCACAGACACGGTCCTCGGTTTATGATGAGTCCTGGCTTGATATGTTCATGTAGACTCTTCCAGTGGTTTCTTCGAATCGTTCAACATAAAGGCAGACACTACATATTCAAAGATAATTTTCCCAGACCGAGCACAGCTGAACGAATGTAGAGCACCAATACAACTCGGTATGTGTCAGTACCACGCGACTTGTGAAGTGAAAGGAAATTGTAACTTAAATTAAAGTATCCTTAGGATATCTTAGGCAAGTTCTTGTCGCAGGATCCGTTTGATTCCTCAATGGTCTTCAGAATCTAATAATATTTCAGAACATCATGGTCCAGTTTGCCTAATCCTTTGGTTTTGTTGCACCACTGAGCTTGGCTTTTCCGATGACACTGGCGCCAAAAAAAGTCATCTTATAATTATTATTATTAAAAATAAAACTCCAATAATATTTCATGTCAGATGTCTATATGCTAACGAATGTAGCTTAATTGATTTTAATCGTTCCACATGTGCTAAGTGGCTCATATCTGGAAGATCTTTGGATTCTCTACTCTTGACATTTTTATGCAGAAATAAGTTTGTTCTTGCACGAGTACCAACACATTACTGCAACAGAAAATATGCAGAGAAGAGCAACAAAAGAACTACTAGGTATGAGAAACCTGACACATGTGGAACGAGTAAAATCAATTAAGTTAGCTTTAATAGCATTAACTATGTATTGTGCAGCCATTGTAATCACGGGCCAGACACGGCTTCCGTCCTACCTGCTTGAGCTCGGCCCGCTGAGAGTTGTTACAAATGACGTCTATGTCGTCGTCCCACGGGATCATGTCGTGGTGTCGGTACGAACCAAGCAGTGTCCCGAACTGGATGAAACACTGCAACGACGCCAATCAACAATCAACGATCGCTCACTGACATGCACACCCACATGCATAACAACATCACCCCAACAACACACAACATGGATATATATATATATATATATATATATATATATATATATATATATATATATATATATATATATTAGTGCCCTGCGCGGGCCTAGAATTTGATCCCAAGCCCGGCCCGCAATTAGCAGTTAGAGTCCAGGCCCGGCCCAGGCCCGCAATAATTTTTTAAACCCGGCCCAGGCCCGCAAACTAGAATTTAGGCCCAGGCCCGGCCCTGCCCGCACGTTTCAGGCCCAGGCCCGGCCCATACCCGCGGGCCAAAGATGGGTAAGCCCGCGGCCCGCAAGCCCGCGGCCCGCTAAGTTTAGAGAAGATAAACCTATAATCTTATAACAAAGACGAAAAACAAATAAACTGTAAAACAGACTTATTGTTTTATTAAATAAAAAAGGTACATAGTGTGCTGGATGAGTTCTAAAAATTCAGCACCACCAACTTACAAACTTACGAATATCCTGAAGAAAAATAAAGAAAAACTTGTTAGTGTCATTACTATTAAATATGGTAACATTTGTTATATTTGGCGTTAATATATTGGTTTATTGTTAGGGTAGGCGATTTGTTTATCTAACCCTGACTTAACCCATATGCAAGCCATAATCCCAATTTATATTGTTAATTGAATCAGCTCAACTAAGTTAACATAATTTAATATGATATTTCAATTAAATGTCACCCACTGGCACTGACACCCAGTGGCATTTCCGGCAGGCCTGCAGTCACTAGCCTGAGACAGACAGGTTCAGAGATGTGTGAATTAGTACAAGTGTGAATGAATTAGGACTGGGGAGAAATACCAATTACCAACTGGGTCGGGTACTGGATAGTGGGCTAGTGGCCTAGTGTGCACTTGGCAGTGGGCAGGTCTTTCAGGTGGGCAATGTTTGGAGGGAAGACCTAGACAATAGAATGTCCACTGGTAGGGTCAAAGGGTGATAAGTTGATGGTTAATCATGGCTTGATTGCCTCTGCAAATATTTCTAAAGTAAACATTTGGGGCCGGCTACTTCCAGCCAAGTGAACTTATGAGGTCATTAGATTCCATGCAAGGTCTCAATTTGCAACTATATAAGACTAAAGAAATAATTTTAAGCATTCATTAAACGGAATTACAATTTATAATCAGTTTTTATTTAAAAAAATAAAGTAATAATCGGTGTTTTGCATGAATATTTTATTATGTCCAGGCCCGGCCCGCTCACACTAGGCCCAGGCCCGGCCCAAGCCCGATGTGTTTAAATTGTTTTCAGCCCAGGCCCGGGCCCGCAGTATGTAGGCCCAGGCCCGGCCCGGCCCGCGAAATTATGTAGAGGCCTGGCCGGGCTTGGACCAAAAGCCCGGCCCGCGCATATATATATATATATATATATATATATATATATATATATATATATATATATATATATATATATATCCACACACGTGCGCACAGACACATACAAACACACACGCACACAGACCCAGGTGGGGAACCGCACACCCATTCAGCCGCACATGTTGACATGGAAACGCACATTACAACAAGTAATTGAACCGGAACAAACCACTGTACCGTAACACGCGCGGCTTCTGTGGCGTCGAAGAACTGCTTCACCATGTCCTTGAACACCCTTCGATCCTTGCTCAGCATGACGCCGCGTCGGAACACATCCTCGTCCCGCTCGAAAGCGTACGTACACAGACAGACAAACACGCCGACGTTGATCAGGAACAAGACGACGTTACAGACGAAGGCCCGTCTCCACCGCATCGTCGACAACCGCATTCCTCCGTCGCTGTGACCTCGAGGCGCGTCTGTGCCGCCGTTAATCGATTGACCAGTACAGTGCTCGCAGTACTCGCCATCCAATCAATGCTCAGCGTTGTGCAGCCATTAATCAGACTGCTGTCACAGCTATTCGCCAGATGGCGTGATATGCTGTTATTATTTTATATGTAAATGGAGTAGGTGGGTGTTTGCGTGCGTGCGTGCGTGCGTGCGCGCGCGCGCGTGTGTGGAAGCATGTGTACAATTAGAATTGTCTTTGCGAGACCCGCTAGGTGTGGTAACTGTTTTGTCTCCCTGGAAATCCCCTGTTCCAGCTCCTGCCCTCAGGGAAGCGCCTTAGTTCGGTGTACTGCAGAACAAAGATATTCAAAAGGACATTGTTACATAGCTCCAGATCTCTTTACAGCAGTCGGTGATTCCTAAGACACTTGTGATATCAGCTAGTGTGCGCAGTCTGAATAGGTATATGTATCCATTCCTGCTTGTTGTAATACTTCATTGTTCATTCATTCATCACTCACACCCCCATATCACATCCATCCGTCCATCAGTTGTTCACCAACATGATATCTCTGAATGCTATGACTACGTGTCTCAATATATGATATATGTGTATTTGCAGACATTTATCTTGATGTTGTAAGAAGAATTCTTCTTCAAAGAAGCAATAAATATTATGTTATGTTATATTATGTTATGTTATGCTAGGTCTGTGGAGATTGGCTGACCCAATGTGTTGACATACTTATTTATGTAGGGCCTACAATTAATCAGTGACATTCGAATCAAGTATTAATTATGTAATCAAATGCATTCTCACTGTGCACTAGTTCATTAACATAGGACAATACAATATGTTGAGATTTTCAATGTCACAGACAAAAAGTATAGTTATTTTAGCGGAGGTCCTCGAATATGGGCGTTTTGCCACATGAGCACCCCTGGGCGTTATGTATTAATTAGCCTCATTAAGTTATTAGTATACGTATGGCAGACAGACGTAGTACTTCCTTCCAGAACTTTGAAAACTTTTTATCCAACAAAAATATGTCACGCGAAGTATCGAAACATGTTCTGCAATGTTACGCAGAGCCCGTACTACTACTGTATGGATGTGACTAATGATCGATGACTAAGCAATTCAGAAAGAACACATATGGCTATAGAAATGTGTATTACTGTATCGTAGACATAAAAAACCGCAAAAAGGGAGATCAAGTGCAAAATTATGAATAGACGAGCAGAATCTTAGGTCATGTGATAAGAAAGAGAAAAGTAGAACATCTGGTGACAACGGGACAGATGGGGGGGGACACAGACGTCGGCAAAGAAGTCAAATCCTTGATGGTCTAGTAGCATGGACAGGGAAGAGCACATCAGAATGTTACAACACACCTGTGACAGTGTGAAATGGTCTTGGAGATGGACACGATCGCCTACACCTGCAACAGATACGGCACCGGATGATGATGATGACGGTGATGATGACGACGATGATGACGATGCTGATGATAAGTACTTCATACCCTGTGTGTGTGGCCTGTATTAATGCTACAATTTTTTGCAGCATACGTTCAGTATTCAAATGTCACTGTTAGTGCCAGTTTACCTTTATTTTATTTGAAGATAATTAAGGTACGAGTTGAGAAGGCAGGATGGGGGAGACGGCGCCAAGAGACATAATTTCCTACGTTATCGTTTAATTGTCAAGTTGTTAAGTTATGTCGCTAAAATTGTGCCTACAGAAGACATGAAGAAGACAGTAAATAAACATTGATCGAAGTGTATAAATCGACGTAAGTCTAGTTGGATCTATTGTTCAGTGAAACTACGAATCGGAAAACTTGGCACAGACCGAGACAGTAGGATATGGATTATAGAAGCTGCCACCGTCCCCAAAAATTAAGTTCGAATAGACGTACTCGTTGCGCCTATAGTCACCATTTGCACATTACTCTCTTTTAGCAATCGCATCCGCAACAGTCACAACGCTGACGATTACACATGTGTCTAAGATATACATTCAACACTACGTATCGGTGTCCTATGGTTGCTAAAACGCTGTTGTTGTGATCTTTTTTATAGTTTGTAAAGTTATCTTAATGTAAAAACTGTCGCATATATTTCGTTTGCTGCAGTAGTATTCTAATCGATTGTGAAGAACTGTGTTGCCTCCTCTTAACGTCCAGATGACCCTAAAATGCAATATAGCGCTTCCATTAAAAAAACAGGCCCCTATGGGGCGGTGGCATCACCTCTATTACTTAGCCGATCGTTTTTCTGGCCAAGAGCGACAAACGATGGCGCCACATCACGGACTCTGGATGAATGGATACGTTTACTTGCGACATCTGGCGACTAAGATGAAGATAGTACCGAATCCTTGGAATATCGTCCACATAATGGAATATCTCTTATCTCATATAATATTATTGTATAATACAATTTCATCTTGTCCGAAGTTTGATGCAAGGCTCTGGCGTATTCAGAACTTACGAATCACCATGTTTAGCACGTAGGTAAGTACATGACAAATGCGTGAGCGGAATATCGTAAGATTTTTCTGATCTCGCCTTTAAACTTTACTAGGACTTAGGTCTAGGATTCGGATTGTAGCCTAGCTCCGAGGCTGACAGACAGGTGGCGAACAAAACGAAAAGAAGCTTGTTGCGTATTTCGTTACTGACTGACCTAAATTATTTCGGCTTCAAACTTACATTCTTACCTAATTTTTCATGCCATTGGCCAATATCAATGCGTGCCTTTCGATTATTCTACATTGTATCGGGTACATAATCATACTGGTCGGTGTGGTTTTTGCCTTACGTAATATAATATGCCGTTTTCCCAGAAATTTGAAGACTCTTGCGCATAGTTTCAATATCCGAAACAACTACAGTTAGTTCATTTATCGAGTGCAGTCAAGCCTCAAGGTACTTGTCAGAAAACTTGTCTTGGGTGAATTACGAATATACGTTTTTTTCTCAAAGCGAGGTTATTTACAGAGTGCACCTATGTATCGAACCAATGTGATTAATGTCGAGTTATACGAAAATATGTCTAAAAAAACCTGTTTATACATCATTTGTTTCCCGAAAAATTTACTTTGTCAGACGTTTTTTTTATTGTTATGCCGTTTTTTTGGGGGGGTATATTTCAACAGAATTCCTACAGAAAAGGAATGCGGACGTACTCTACCATGTATTAGTGAAGTCTGTAGTGGATATATTCTACATGTGAACTATGAATCAATACAGACATGCAATGAATATAACAATATATGTATACATAATAGGTGGGCGGTCTTTCTCAAAACGAATTTAGTTTTAGGGGGGTGTGCAGGCCAGCGTTACAAAGCTTTACTATGGGTGGGGGTCTCAAAAAGTATGAAAATAATATCGTGACGTACTTTATGGATAGCCCCTTATTATATAATAAGACCGAAGTCAAGTTGACTAAATATTGTATACTGTCGACAACAAACTCCTCATAAAGTTAGTATTTTCAGTCCCACAGTCCCGGGTTTGTTGACACGTTGCTTAGCAACACTCGTTCATTGGCGCGCTCCTGTCGCGTACTGGGCGCGCGACGCAGTCGTGCCAGCTGACCACTTGAGTGAGAAGACACTCGGACTAGTAAGGTGAGAGACTCAACACCACGCACCCATATCCGTTGTTACGTTACTGGTAAGCGAGACGACACAAGACGTATATAATTGCTACGTGTCACTGTTTCTAATTAAAGATGAATACATGTCACACATCTATTTCAGAAATGTTGCACCCAAGCTAAGCAATAAGCACCAGAGGAAGTTTCTCATTTTTGGAAAGCTACTGGAACTCTTCAGATCCTGCTATGTGCAGCCCTTAAAGTTGGCTACATAACCAAATTAGACGGTAGTTTGATCCCGGTGGTTCAAAAGTGTAAGGAGTATAGTTTTTCATAAATGAAATAGTCCACCATATTCACATCAACTGCCTGCTCGATGTCCTGTTCGATTCTTCTGTGTGGGGCTCTGCCATCTCAAGCACTCAAAATGTTTTCGTTCATGAACACGGTGATCAAAAGCCGCTCTACGGACCATCGACATCAGTCAAATTATGTTGTGCCTGCTGTTGTGAATGAGTGGATTGACACAAAACCAAGTTCTTGATGAGCTTAGAGAGATTGGAGGAACCTTGTTAAAAATTATTACAATGCCATCTGCAAGTTTAACAAACCCTCATTAATGTCACATCCACACGGAAACACGGCTTTATATTTAGTTGTATGATGAAGTTTGAGTCTTACATTTCACCTGGTAAACGTTTTGTGTTGAATTCAAAAGATAATATTAAAACGTTTGTTGATCAGATAGAGATATTTGTGTACGAGTAATAAAATTAATGTACTTGAAATTTGACATCCAAAACATGAAATCAGTTTGTGTATTACGAGACCATATTGATTAGTGAAACTAGTCTCTGTGTTCAACTGAGATATCCTCAAAACCTTGGGAGATGCCAAAAACGTTAAATGGTCAAGGAAATAGACAGTCATGTTTGTTTGTGAAGATCGAAAACAGGCATACACACTAGGAATTGAGCAGCAGTGGAGTCTGTGAGCCAGTGGAGTCTGTGAGCCAGTGGAGTCTGTGAGCCAGTAGAGTCTATGAGCCAGTGGAGTCTGTGAGCCAGTGGAGTCTGTGAGCCAGTGGAGTCTGTGAGCCAGTGGAGTCTATGAGCCAGTGCACTCACGAGAAAACAAAATGATAAGGCAACTGGATGCTTCAGAACACAAGACCAGATTTGAAGTTATCTGTCAAACATTGTTTAACTGATCAAATCAACAAGAAGGCTGTGTGGATGGAGAGAAAATAGATGAAGTTCACACATTTGGCCACTAAAATCCTCTGTATACTCCGCCATCTTTTGTGTATTGTAGTCGTATCTTAGCAACAGCTCATACAGGTAGTGGCACGCAGTGTTTTTCCCCAAGATACCCCCAACACCACTAACTGGTGATATGCTGTGTATTTGTATTTTCTTCAGTTGAACAAGAACATATAATACATAACATAGTAGAAGAATCGTGTATAACGTGAATGTTTGCTAACCATTTCAACCCATATAAAATAATGTTGTGTAAATTAAATTTATATTTAATGTAGTGATTAGCATATCCGCCAGAACTCTGGGTTCAAGACCCAGACCAGGCACGGCACATTTGTTGTAAAAACCTTGGTCTCATCATTAGGAGATCACGTTAACGTCGGTCCCCTCTCATTAATTCGGGACGTTAAAGAACCACCGAGGACGGCCCGCACCCTGGCAGTGACCACCCGCACTGCCAGCATAGGAAGGTAAGCTTGGCGTTAATGTTCTGAAAAAGGCTGACTAGTTGAATGAGACCTCAAAAAACACTAGACTCTGTTAACCACAAAATATTACAGACTAGTTAGTTAATAGGACGTTGCCGAGTGGTGGAAACCAACTAGAAATGAATAATCTACTGAATCTAGTAAAATAAACTCACTCGTGTGTGGGCTTCTTAACTGCTCCATACATCTGCCGGTATTGCATATATATATTTCTAGTTCCCACTCATTCAAACACCTGGATGGTTAGTAATGCATGTGGCATCTTCTGAGCCTAGCTTGTCAACTTTTCCCAATATTTGTGGAATTTCCCTGCAACATTGCATCCCTGTCTAATACTCCATTGGCTCACAACAACTACATGTGCACCTGTCAACAAAGTAAACATCGGGTCGTCTATATTGAATCAGTTCAGGGAGGCAGAACAACTGGAAGGATACTGTTCTGAAAAAGGCTAACTAGTTGAATGAGACCTCAGAATACTGTGAATATGACTATGTCTGAGGCTTGATATTCTGATATCCACAACATATTACATAATACTAGTAGTCAGTTTAATAGAAAGTGCCGAGTGCTGGCATACAGAACTCAACGATCTTTTATCTGCCTCACTGCATTACCAACAGTAAATATACTGTGATGTTCACACTCAATTTATTTCAAAATCATATTGATACCACTGCATACCTGTCATCCAATTCTTATATTATCTCCCAGCAAGCTCTCTGTTCCACTATCTCTGATATATGCTTACTAACGCAAGGAATGCGTTGTATTTGTATCCCTCTACCGTTCCAGAAAGTCAGAAATAAAAAAATACGTAGTAAACAAGATATAATTTGAAGTATTTTTAAAGTTTCCCGTGTTGCCCCATATTTTGTTCAGCGGCTTCACCAGGCTGCAACTGTCAGCAAAAACCCTTTCATTTGTACTATCCGAAACATTCGATCATCGGCGATGATTCCATGTTTGCTGTGTTGTGTTCCACGTGTGAAGCCACGCGCTACTTCGGAAGTTTCCGGCGTGTGTTCGGCTTCGGAAAAAGGACTCGGCTAATCTGAGACAAACTTTTGATTTTTGCACCTCAGTGGTTTTTTTCTGTTTTTATCGCGTATACATAAACAATATCCATATTCACATGTTTTATGTTCACTCAATCACAACGTTGCTACAAACCTTAAAACACGTGTTTCCATAAAGGTGGCTTAACCATGCGGACATTAATCGCAATCAAAGATGGCTGGTAATGTTTTAAAATACAAATGATCAATGGTTTCAGTTTGTTGTGTGCGTAGCAAAAAATCAACACGAATCATGTTGAATATTCAAACATTCCAAAACAATCACACGGGGACGTCGTTGGCATTAAATAGCAGGGCCATTTCGGCAATATCTGTTCCCGTTTCACTGCCGGCTACCCCTTCCTCTTGCACTCTGTATCAGGATGTAAATATATTTATCGAATACTTTGATGGTTTGATCATGTTTCCAATCTACATTCCTTTCATATATAATTCTGACATTTCGCTTACACCGAGAAAAAGCCAGTGCGACCATGTCCACACGACGAGCCCGTTTTCAGTATTTTCTATTCATCAAAATACAAATGATATCTACATTCCGTTCATATGTAATTCTGACTTTTCGCTTACACCGAGAAAAAGCCAGTGCGACCATGTCCACGCGACGAGCCCGTTTTCAGTATTTTCTATTCATCAAAATACAAATGATCAATGGTTTCAGTTTGTTGTGTGCGTAGCAAAAAATCAACACGAATCATGTTGAATATTCAAACATTCCAAAACAATCACACGGGGACGTCGTTGGCATTAAATAGCAGGGCCATTTCGGCAATATCTGTTCCCGTTTCACTGCCGGCTACCCCTTCCTCTTGCACTCTGTATCAGGATGTAAATATATTTATCGAATACTTTGATGGTTTGATCATGTTTCCAATCTACATTCCTTTCATATGTAATTCTGACATTTCGCTTACACCAAGAAAAAGCCAGTGCGACCATGTCCACGCGACGAGCCCGTTTTCAGTATTTTCTATTCATGCGGCAGAATACATTCAGGCCAGACGCGACTAGGTGCGTCACGGCTGTACATGTACATTTAAAATGTCCGTGCAATCGCTGATCGACAGTATTATTGGTGTTGTCGATCAGAGAAGTACTCAGTACAGAGTGGTGGATGTGATGAACGTACTAAGGTCACGTTGAGATCATGTGACACAGTACTTCCCTACGTTTAGTGCCGTTTTATGGCATTGTGGGTAGATTTTGTACCGTCGCCGCAAGGTGGCAGCACACTCGAATAAAGAATCAAATCACCGAGTCGCAACGTCTCGTTTACAAAAACCCCTTCGAGTACTTGATGATGCACGAAAGGGAAACTATTGGCGAGTTTGGCGCAGGGTATTCGGCGAGTCATGTAGCTGGGATAGGCCAACTCGACGCGGTGACTCTTTTCTCTCGAGGCGCACTCAGTCAGATCACCGAACATTGTGCGAACTACGACTCCCGTGTCGCAAGGAGCGGGCACTCGCAACCCGGAAAATGGCCGCCGGGACAGCGGGAACACGTAGCGACGCGCGAACCAAAACCAAGGCCGCAGCCAGGTGTTCTGACTCCACACGTGGGTAGCGTTCTCGACGAAGAACATGACGTCAATGAAGGGCCATCGGTAGATGCCGCGGAGGATGAAGCCGTGAGAAACGGCATGGTCCGCCGCGAAGAACTTCCATATGTCCTCCCGGTACTGGCGGAGGCCGTATTTGGGAGCTAGACTCTGCAAGGCCTGTCGGAGAGACAATAGTGGTAGTGTAAATACAATCATTGCATACAGTTTAGGAGCCATGCATGAAGTACGTTACGCTCATGGGGTGCACCAGTGAAGTATGCAATGCCGCGAAATGTCTGAAAACTTGGTGATAATATATGTATGCATAACAGGTGGGAGTCAAATAGCGTGAAGTTCTTAATATATGCTTAAATATTATAATAGCAACGCATACTTTTCCAGGAACACGGGCTCTGAGGCGTAACAGCGGACAAAAGGAATTTCAAATTACATATAATTACAATATTGCCTAATAACGTGGCCCAAACACTAAGCTTCTGATCCTGCTCGGCTGAGAGTATATTTTTTTTAATTATGCTTGTAAAGTTGGTAAATTTGAAATACGACAGTAGTTGTTTTGTAGATACGTATACCTTATACAATGAGCAGTGTCGTACGTATATAGTTTCAAATTTCGATATCTGAATTTGAATGTATAACTTTTCTCGAACGTAGCATCATACTGCAATCGTCCCTGTTTCGTGTCAGCTGAGCAATGGTGATCACAGAGACAGTCCTCGGTTTATAATGAGTCCTGGCTTGATATGTTCATGTAGACTCTTCCAGTGGTTTCTTAAAATCGTTCAACATAAAGGCAGACACCACGTATTCAAAAATAATTTTCACAGACCGTGCTTAGCTGGGGAAACTGATTGGTTGACGAATGTAGAGCACCAATCCAACTCGATATGGTTCAGTACCACGCGACTTGTGAAGTGAAAGGAAATCATGATTTAAATTAAAGTATCGTTACGATATCTTAGGCAGGTTATTGTCGCAGGATCCGTTTGATTCCTCAATAGTCTTCAGAATATAATAATAGTTCACAATTTCCTGTTCCAGTTGTTGTAACTTGTTGTTATTGTTAGTGCTTCATAATCGTATACAATCGCTTGGGCTGACCAGACTTTATCCAGGTGGTTTTTAAATGAGTCGAGGGAAAAAACTTTGTTATGTTACAAATTGCCCTTACCATAAAAAGTGTGAACTCCGTTCCCTGTCCTTACAGAGGCTTCATCCTATTTCAAGAGTTTTGATTAGGAAACATAGTCATATGTTTCATGTATAAAGTTCAGCCGTCATCTGAAAACCTTTCTTTTTAATATCGTCTATCCTCCTTAGCTTCATGGCACGTCCATCCATCTGTTGATGACTTTCTGCATTGTACGTGATCACGAGAATGCCTAATCTTTTGGTTTTGTTGCGCCACTGAGCTTGGCTTTTCCGATGAGATTGGCGCCAAAGAAGTCATTTTATTATTATTATTATTATTAAACATAAGACTTGAATAATATTTCATGTGAGATGTCTATATGCTAACGAAAGTAGCTTAATTGATTTTAATGGTTCCACATGTGCTAAGTTGCTCATATCTGACAGTTCTTTGGCTTCTCTATTGTGGAAATTTTCCATGCAGAAATAAGTTTGTTCTTGCATGAGTACCAAGAAAAAAACACATTACTGCAATAGAAAATATGCAGGGAAGAGCAACAAAAGAACTACTAAGTATGAGAAACCTGACACATGTGGAACGAGTAAAATCAATTAAGCTACCTTCATTAGCATTAACTATGTATTAAGACATTGTGCAGCAATTGTAACCAGGCGCCAGACACGGCTTCCGTCCTACCTGCTTGAGCTCGGCCCGCTGAGAGTTGTTACACATGACGTCTATGTCGTCGTCCCACGGGATCATGTCGTGATGTCGGTACGAACCAAGCAGTGTCCCGTAATGTATGAAACACTGCAACGACGCCAATCAACAATCAACGATCGCTGACTGATATACATACCCACATGCACACCAACATCAACACAAACACTTGCACAACATGGATACGTAGAAACGCACATTACAGTGTAAGACCCCCCTAAGGCCGCGAAAGGGGTCTTAGACCCCCTGTGTCCGTGGCAAATATTACGGTAAAAGAACACGAAGGGGAGACTGGGACTACTCCGCCCCCGGGGCAAATTCGTCATACGATTAAGTCACATGATCATCAAAGTACATGCAGCGCAGTTTTCGAAATGACCAAAAATATATTCTTAAAAATCTTCTTTTCAGGAACTGTAATGGCTATTAACGCCTATTTTGTAGAAAAAAACTTGCTTCTTGTCATAGCGACCTGTAGTTATTCTACCAACTTAGGTTGAATGCACTTGTTGTAGGTCGCTCTGAATAAGAGCGTGTGCTAAATGACTAAATTGAAAATTGTGGTCTAAACCATCGAGTTCTTGATGCGAGATCGATCACGTTCTGCGAAAACTGTGGCGTTCTGCGAAAACCGTCGAGTTTTAGCACAGACGAACCAGAATTGCCTCACACGCAGCAACAGGTGGAATAATTACATCGGTAAAACGATAAAATGTGGTACCCACAAGCTTACATTTGTCTTTCTTATGGGAGATCCCTCATGCCTTATAGCAGGACTCCCCCAGACCCCCATTATTTCGACTTCCAATTGTCCAGTTTAGTTAATTATTTTCTAATAAAAATTTGTGACGAAACCAGATTTTATTTCACCATTTTCTAGCCGATGCAGTGCCAAACGTTGTTTTTAGTTTGCCTAGTTTATTTCATAGATACAACATAATTTGTGAGGATTTTAAGTTTCTAGCAAATGTGTGTCACAAACATGATGTTTTTTTACATAAAAAATAAGATAAAATAAGACAAAAATGCACCGTTCTTGTGCATTTGCTGCTTAAACTACATGTGGGGCGAACTTGCCCCGTCCCCTGGGCGGACTTGCCCCGACAAGAGGCAAGTCTGTCCATGCTTGGATAGGTCTACTAAGAGTCAGATTTGGATATTGGTTTTTAACAGTTTTGGCATTTTTTTGAAAGCACAAACGTGGACAAGATACTTTCGTTCAATTTAAGGCCAAAACTGATTCTCTAGTTCTACAAATACAGTCTCCATGTCTATTAGAGTGTCCGTGGGGGCGGACTAGTCCCGGTCTCGCCTATATAGCGTACATTACATCGGAACTAGTCTCAATGTAAACGACACAAGTAGTTAGTGGAAGTTTCTGAGACCTCCTTATCGCTGCATCAAAACATCAAAGGTAAAACACCCTAATATCGCCCACCGCTAATGAGTGCGCGCAGCCAATCAGAGCGCAGTAGAGCACCCCCTGGCGGTCGTAGCCGAGCGTGCGTAACCTAAGCGCCCCTAGCGACCGGAGGAGTAACGAACACGGACCTAGTTACGTGTATACCTAAGGGTCGTTAACCTAGTAAGGAGACGAACACAATCGTACGGTGCACACGTAATTTATTGAATACAACAAAGCGGCAGCAGCAGCAGTACAAACGAGGCGATCGTATGTGATTGGATACAACGAGTCGGGTATGATGAATATGAAGACGATGACGAGGCGACTTGCGAATGGTGACCATCGCGCCAGAGGTCGCGAACTTACGGGTGTCTCCACCGCGCCAGAGGTTCGAGGGCGAGCGACCACCGCGCCAGAGGCTCAGTATGATGCGTGATAGTACGGTATACCCTTTTTCATGCGTGTGAGTTTCATAAAAATCGTGGATGATTAATGAAGTAAGGAGGATGAATGGCTCGTGTGTCCATCTGGTGGGAGATGGGTAGATGCTCGCAGGGCATACCGCTGACGTTGCGGTTAGGGTATATGCTCCCGTTTCGTGGAATGCAGCGGGCTACATACCATGTTAGGAATGCGGTCGTGTTGTATTCCGTAATATGACACCGCTCTGCCGCGTTCACGAAAGGACGCATTAAGGCGATACTAACAGCTGACTAGTGGATTTTGGTACTCGGGAAATGCGCGTTTTAAATAACCTGGCTATATGTAGTCATATTAGCGCTGTAGTTAAAGCGCTGGTTCGCCCACTGGATGTATGCAAGCCTGAACACGTTGAAAGATAAGCCCGTCATTTGCACAATGCTATGCAGTAATTTATTCGATACCAGCTATGATGAAAATCGGGTTTCATTATTGTTATTTTTGTCGTTTCTCTAAGAAGAGTAGACCACGTGACGTCCTGTCTGCATAAATAATAAAAACAGCTGTGTATGCATCAACGAGTTGACCTGTATGCGTACATCTAACATATTTAGTGTATTGGTTATCGTATGAATCATACATAGCACGAGTAATGAGAAAGAGTACCGATTTGTCTAAGAAAATACCGCTTTTATATGTATTATGTCACCCTTAGTTACGTATGTAATGCTTTTAAGCTAAGTGTTTACCACATTTATCTGCCTGTTAACATGTTAGGTAAATGTCACTTTTATTTGTATCTTACCACATTTTAGCTACGTAATTGCCACGCTTGTCTGTGTGCTAACGCTTTTAGCATATTAAGTATCACTTTTAATTGTATGTTAACGCTATTTAGCTAAGTATATACCACATTCTATGTTAAGTTTGTTTTCGCAAAGTAAATATCACTTTTAGTTGTACCTTAACGCTTTTAAGCTAAGTAAGTACCAAATACAGCTACATGTTAATGAGTTTAGCTAAGTAAATACCGCATTTAGCTGTAGGTTAACGCTTTTAAGCTAAGAAATTACCACATTTAGCTGTATGTTAGCGATTTTACGCTAATTATTTACCATATTTACCTGCATGTTAACGGTTTTAAGCTAAGCAAATACAACTTTTAGCTAAGTAATTAGCATTTTTAGCTAAGTAAGTACCATATTTAGTTGCAAGTTAACGCTTTTAAGTTAAGTAATTACCACATATGTTAAAACTGTTTAGCTAATAAATGACCACATTTAGCTGTATGTTAGCGCTTTTACCTAAATAATTACCACATTTAGTTGTATGTTAACGCTTTTAAGCTAAGTAATTACCGCATTTAGCTGCGTGTTAACGTTTTTTAGCTAAGAAATTACCATATTTCGCTGTATGTTACTGCTGTTTAACTAAGGAATTACCACATTTAGCTGTATGGTAACGCTTTTTAACTAAGTATTTATCGCATTTAGTTGCATGTTAACGCATTGAAACTAAGTATTTACCACATTCACCTGTATGCTAAGGTACTCAGGAAATGCGCGTGATAAATAACACGGTTTTCTGTAGTGATATTAGCATTGTTGTTAAAGCGTTGGTTTGCGCACTGGACGTATGCAAGTCTGAACAAGTTTAACGATAAGCCGGTCATTTGCACTTAAATCTATCTAAGCTAGGTTCTGTGAAGAAAAGAACAAACTCTGCGTATGATTATAATATATTTGTTATAACTAACCAAACAATGCAAGAAGTACAAAACAATTAATTATGAACATAATCGTCAGAATATAGTAATATAAACAAAATCACTACAAGTATTACATAATATGATTATGAATTATTATTGTAATACCACGCCTATCGGGGCGCGCT
Source organism: Lamellibrachia satsuma (assembly GCA_033239005.1). Classification (NCBI taxonomy): domain Eukaryota; kingdom Metazoa; phylum Annelida; class Polychaeta; order Sabellida; family Siboglinidae; genus Lamellibrachia; species Lamellibrachia satsuma. The sequence continues at coordinate 1,940,495 of BSQZ01000095.1, read as the reverse complement.
ATAGCAGAGAGCTATTTTAAAACACTGGGCGAGGTAAGTACATCAGTATAGACGAACGAGTGGACCGTGGACTGTGGACTCCGGTTGCCTTAGCAACGAACGGGGTGCAGGCTAGCGCTGTTACGATCGATGTAACAACCTGCATCGTTGTAAGAACTGCATCTATAGTTTATGTTTGTTTTGGTACACTTGCATTGTATGACTAATCTTAGTTAATTGTGGTACACTTTAATTTGCTAACTGTATATACGAGCGTCATAACATCATGGCGTTAGCCCTGTGTCTGTAATTTTTTAAACTGTATGACATTTCTCTACCATTTTCTAAACCATGTGTCATTTTTGCTGTACCATTTTTATTGAATGTATAAAAGATTGCCGCACTGGGTATCTGGTCATATGATACCCTTTTATGGTGGCGTATCGAAATTAAACCGTTCACCTTGTATCTTATCAACTAGTATAAAAGCAGTCACCCAAACAATAAATGTTGACAAGTCTGGAATTTAACCGACATCCTGTTAAAACTGACACAATTTTAAATTTTCTTACAAAGTTATGGCATGTTTGGTTAAAAATAATCAAGCAGTTATGTGAATATTTGTTGGAAAATAAAATCGTTCTTAGGTTTCCTGCGGTATTGAAGTAATGATGCTATGACAGCAAATGTTTAACATCGCTAACCTACAATATAAACATATGAAAGGCTTTTTCGTAGATATTTTTTCTACTGTACACTTTGAGCAATCTAAACAAAAATCTCAACAACACTATTGTTAAATTATCCTGTGTGTGTGTGTGTGTGTGTGTGTGTGTGTGTGTGTGTGTGTGTGTGTGTGTGTGTGTGTGTGTGTGTGTGTGTGTGTGTGTGTGTGTGTGTGTGTGTGTGTGTGTGTGTGTGTGTGTGTGTGTGTGTGTGTGTGTGTGTGTGTGTGTGTGTGTGTGTGTGTGTGTGTGTGTGTGTGTGTGTGTGTGTGTGTGTGTGTGTGTGTGTGTGTGTGTGTGTGTGTGTGTGTGTGTGTGTGTGTGTGTGTGTGTGTGTGTGTGTGTGTGTGTGTGTGTGTGTGTGTGTGTGTGTGTGTGTGTGTGTGTGTGTGTGTGTGTGTGTGTGTGTGTGTGTGTGTGTGTGTGTGTGTGTGTGTGTGTGTGTGTGTGTGTGTGTGTGTGTGTGTGTGTGTGTGTGTGTGTGTGTGTGTGTGTGTGTGTGTGTGTGTGTGTGTGTGTGTGTGTGTGTGTGTGTGTGTGTGTGTGTGTGTGTGTGTGTGTGTGTGTGTGTGTGTGTGTGTGTGTGTGTGTGTGTGTGTGTGTGTGTGTGTGTGTGTGTGTGTGTGTGTGTGTGTGTGTGTGTGTGTGTGTGTGTGTGTGTGTGTGTGTGTGTGTGTGTGTGTGTGTGTGTGTGTGTGTGTGTGTGTGTGTGTGTGTGTGTGTGTGTGTGTGTGTGTGTGTGTGTGTGTGTGTGTGTGTGTGTGTGTGTGTGTGTGTGTGTGTGTGTGTGTGTGTGTGTGTGTGTGTGTGTGTGTGTGTGTGTGTGTGTGTGTGTGTGTGTGTGTGTGTGTGTGTGTGTGTGTGTGTGTGTGTGTGTGTGTGTGTGTGTGTGTGTGTGTGTGTGTGTGTGTGTGTGTGTGTGTGTGTGTGTGTGTGTGTGTGTGTGTGTGTGTGTGTGTGTGTGTGTGTGTGTGTGTGTGTGTGTGTGTGTGTGTGTGTGTGTGTGTGTGTGTGTGTGTGTGTGTGTGTGTGTGTGTGTGTGTGTGTGGTGTGTGTGTGTGTGTGTGTGTGTGTGTGTGTGTGTGTGTGTGTGTGTGTGTGTGTGTGTGTGTGTGTGTGTGTGTGTGTGTGTGTGTGTGTGTGTGTGTGTGTGTGTGTGTGTGTGTGTGTGTGTGTGTGTGTGTGTGTGTGTGTGTGTGTGTGTGTGTGTGTGTGTGTGTGTGTGTGTGTGTGTGTGTGTGTGTGTGTGTGTGTGTGTGTGTGTGTGTGTGTGTGTGTGTGTGTGTGCGTGCGTTGCATATGTTGTGTATTATATTCTACTTCCAAAGTGGCCTGGTATCGCATATTGTTTCTGTATATTTCATACACAAACATCCGTGAACTTGGGATCCATGTATAATATAAATATAGCAGGGTATATCAGCTTCATCCAGTTCATATCATATTTATTTTAATTGTATTATCATATAAATACATAACCATATATTTTTTTATATTCCAATACCCTCAACTGAAAACTGGCGAAATGCTTTAATAACATTAAAAAAAATGGATGATGAAAAAAACTACATACATATTAGTCTTCTAAATAGGCCACCCATGTGACCAAGATAAACTGATCTGATTACAGAGGCTGGTGAGATGTACAAATGTGTAGATCTGACAAAAACACGGGGTTTAAGGGGTGGTTGTTTCCAACGGGTGCTTTTTTGTAACTGGTTCTACTGTATCTATGGAATCAACCTTTTAGCTACTACACACACCATTCTTGAAAACCTAAATATTAGTTTATCGCATGTTGTATTTGTATTTTTGCATGCTCTTCGTTGATTGCATTAAATATACACATACTTATCAGACAATGAAATATGTTTTGCTAGATTTGGACCACCATTTGTACCAACAACAAAAAATTAAATCCAATTCCAGGTACCTTTAACATTGTTTTTCTGTAGTGCTGTTTTAGTGGGTCTTAATATAATTGTTAATTTGCTTTTGTAAGTTTTGTACATATGCGCAGATTCAGAATATATAGATATAACAAATGCTGTATACAGCCTCTTTTTCTTGACCCCAGCACGTTTTAAACCTTTGGTGAACCAAGTTGTCTTGTTAGTGCTACGATACTCTAGGATGTGTTCTCAGGCTAGTGACTGGAATAGTTACTGCAGGCCTTTTTAGACACCTGGGTAACACGACTGTGAACTATCCTGTAATACCTACTGTTAAGCGAGCACTTAATTCAGAGTTAATTGCGAATTTGTCAAAGAGATTAAATTAGGCTGTAATTTTCTTGACTGGGTGTATGAAAGAAAAAATAAAAAAGAATGCGCAACGACTGCAATGACATCAGCAACTATTTTAGTATTCGTGTTTCATTGGTAGTCTCGTGAATGGAAACATTGTTGCATGCTTTTAAAATGTGTATACTCCCGCCGGTAGACACACACGATGAGACAATTGGTATTTTCTTTAACTGCGAGACATTTCGCAGTCATTTTCTTTAACTGCGTGACCTGCTTTTTCCATACCGCCGCCGCCACTGCCGCCGCCAAGGCGACGGCAGTGACGGCGCCGCCACGGAGCACGCGCGCGTGTTCCGTGGCGGCGGCGGTACGGAAAAAGCCTAACCCCAACCTCTTGTCGGTTGAATAACCCTAGACAGACTGCATCGAGACAGTGCTGTTTGAACAATCCTACCAGCTTTTTAGCGGCGACGGTACGGAAAAAGGTGTAACCCCAACCTCTTGTCGGTTGAATAACCCTAGATAGCCTGCAAGAAGGTGTAACCAATATCAAAAAAGACAAGACGAGTGGAAGCGCAAAAGCCAAAGTCCATCAACAACGACTGATCAATGTCAAAAAAGATAAAACGAGTGGCAGCACACAAGCCAAAGTCCACTAATAGCGACTGACCAATGTCAAAAAAAAATAAAACGAGAGGGAGCGCACAAGTCAAAGAATTCAAAGTCCAGCGACTGACCAATGTCAAAAAGACAAGACGAGTGGGAGCGCACAAGTCACCTACCTGACACTTACAGTGTTCATTGTCACCTCACTAACCATTACAGGCCAATATTAACTGCGTATGTAACGCTTTTTACCAAGTATGCAATGCATTCAGCTATGTAGTAACGCGTTTAGCTACGTATGTCCGCCTGTCTGTTCGCTATCTTCACTTCCGTCCACTACCATCTTCGTATACAGTCCTGTATAGTCACCCCATGCACCAGAATATTCTTTCATTACTGGTCAGTTCACCCCATCCACAATTGCCCTTCGTAGTATCTTCAAACATTTTATTTACCGCCCATCTCTCCTTTCATTCATCCCCTCCCACTACCCCCTACATTGACCGCCGTTCGTCTACCTCTGCAAGAATATTCATCCATTACTGGCCACCTGCATCTCCATCCACATCCGTTCGTTGACTCTTCATCCATCAATGCCCTCCACCCCCAATCTTCACATACGTCTGACTGCAAGAAGTGGCGAAATAACGATTTAGCAAAACAACCTTTTCCTTTAACTGTGTGACATTTTATGTCTTTTTTTAACTACGTATGCGTTTTTGTCACATATGTAAAGCTGTTTGCCAAGGATATAACACATTCACTATGCAACGCGTTTAGCTGTTCTTCCCGTAAAATACACGGTCAACTTAATTAGGTCAAATCTCAACTTAATTAAGGCAAATGATTATAATGTATATAACACTTGGTATTACTCATTATCTACTCTGTCTACATACTTGATTTTATTACTGTACATACTGCATGGTTGAATGTGATTTCAAGTATGTTTTTATGCTATCTCCTCAGTGTAAGACGTATTTCCATATTTTTTTTTTTTTTTTACAATAAAGTTATTATAATTATATTATTATTATTATTATGTCAAATGAACTAGGTCAAATGGCAACATTAATTAGGTCAAATATCATATGATTTGAAGTCAAAACACAAACTTTTTCGAAATATAATGGAGCGTTTAGGTGGCGCCCTCGTATCCGTTTCGCTACCCCTAAACCTAACCCTACCCTAACCCAACCCCTCCTATCGCTATCCTCGAGTTCTAACCATACCCTAACCCTGACCCCTTCCTAGCGAAACGGACGTTGGAGCCTGCACCAGACACTGACAGCTATTGCGTCATGGGGAACCGTGTCTACTGCAAGGCATGTGCTTTTCCTGCAGCTAGATTTTTACTTCCCATTACGTAAGCGATTTCTTGACGACTGCACTCTCGTCCGGCGTTTTTATCTCGCTCCAGGAGTAACCCTTGTGTAAACTGGATCTTTTGAAATTAATGAGCAGTGACGTTTTTTCTATACCAGCTATCATGTACTTAGTAACAATGTATCAAATGTCATTAACTAACCAAATTACGGACACATATGAATGTAGGGGCAATGTATGGAGTTGCTCTTAGGGACAGTCAGACGGAGGTAAATGGTGGAAGTGGTGACCAGTAATGGAAAAAAGGTCAACGGATGGTACATGCTGTGGAGACAGCGCTGTGTATGCCATTGGAAGACTAGCTAAACGCGTTACTACATAGTGAATGTGTTACACACTTATAAAACAGCGTTACATGTGTGACAAACCGAATTAGCTAAGATTGGTAAAATGTCACGCAGTTAAATAAAAATACACAAAAATGTCACAACAAAAGAAAATAACAGGTCACGCAGTTAAAGAAAATGACTGCGAAATGTCTCGCAGTTAAAGAAAATACCAATTGTCTCATCGTGTGTGTCTACCGGCGGGAGTATACACATTTTAAAAGCATGCAACAATGTTTCCATTCACGAGACTACCAATGAAACACGAATACTAAAATAGTTGCTGATGTCATTGCAGTCGTTGCGCATTCTTTTTATTTTTCTTTCATACACCCAGTCAAGAAAATTACAGCCTAATTTAATCTCTTTGACAAATTCGCAATTAACTCTGAATTAAGTGCTCGCTTAACAGTAGGTATTACAGGATAGTTCACAGTCGTGTTACCCAGGTGTCTAAAAAGGCCTGCAGTAACTATTCCAGTCACTAGCCTGAGAACACATCCTAGAGTATCGTAGCACTAACAAGACAACTTGGTTCACCAAAGGTTTAAAACGTGCTGGGGTCAAGAAAAAGAGGCTGTATACAGCATTTGTTATATCTATATATTCTGAATCTGCGCATATGTACAAAACTTACAAAAGCAAATTAACAATTATATTAAGACCCACTAAAACAGCACTACAGAAAAACAATGTTAAAGGTACCTGGAATTGATTTAATTTTTTGTTGTTGGTACAAATGGTGGTCCAAATCTAGCAAAACATATTTCATTGTCTGATAAGTATGTGTATATTTAATGCAATCAACGAAGAGCATGCAAAAATACAAATACAACATGCGATAAACTAATATTTAGGTTTCAAGAATGGTGTGTGTAGTAGCTAAAAGGTTGATTCCATAGATACAGTAGAACCAGTTACAAAAAAGCACCCGTTGGAAACAACCACCCCTTAAACCCCGTGTTTTTGTCAGATCTACACATTTGTACATCTCACCAGCCTCTGTAATCAGATCAGTTTATCTTGGTCACATGGGTGGCCTATTTAGAAGACTAATATGTATGTAGTTTTTTTCATCATCCATTTTTTTAATGTTATTAAAGCATTTCGCCAGTTTTCAGTTGAGGGTATTGGAATATAAAAAATATATGGTTATGTATTTATATGATAATACAATTAAAATAAATATGATATGAACTGGATGAAGCTGATATACCCTGCTATATTTATATTATACATGGATCCTGTTCACGGATGTTTGTGTATGAAATATACAGAAACAATATGCGATACCAGGCCACTTTGGAAGTAGAATATAATACACAACATATGCAACGCACGCACACACACACACACACACACACACACACACACACACACACACACACACACACACACACACACACACACACACACACACACACACACACACACACACACACACACACACACACACACACACACACACACACACACACACACACACACACACACACACACACACACACACACACACACACACACACACACACACACACACACACACACACACACACACACACACACACACACACACACACACACACACACACACACACACACACACACACACACACACACACACACACACACACACACACACACACACACACACACACACACACACACACACACACACACACACACACACACACACACACACACACACACACACACACACACACACACACACACACACACACACACACACACACACACACACACACACACACACACACACACACACACACACACACACACACACACACACACACACACACACACACACACACACACACACACACACACACACACACACACACACACACACACACACACACACACACACACACACACACACACACACACACACACACACACACACACACACACACACACACACACACACACACACACACACACACACACACACACACACACACACACACACACACACACACACACACACACACACACACACACACACACACACACACACACACACACACACACACACACACACACACACACACACACACACACACACACACACACACACACACACACACACACACACACACACACACACACACACACACACACACACACACACACACACACACACACACACACACACACACACACACACACACACACACACACACACACACACACACACACACACACACACACACACACACACACACACACACACACACACACACACACACACACACACACACACACACACACACACACACACACACACACACACACACACACACACACACACACACACACACACACACACACACACACACACACACACACACACACACACACACACACACACACACACACACACACACACACACACACACACACACACACACACACACACACACACACACACACACACACACACACACACACACACACACACACACACACACACACACACACACACACACACACACACACACACACACACACACACACACACACACACACACACACACACACACACACACACACACACACACACACACACACACACACACACACACACACACACACACACACACACACACACACACACACACACACACACACACACACACACAGGATAATTTAACAATAGTGTTGTTGAGATTTTTGTTTAGATTGCTCAAAGTGTACAGTAGAAAAAATATCTACGAAAAAGCCTTTCATATGTTTATATTGTAGGTTAGCGATGTTAAACATTTGCTGTCATAGCATCATTACTTCAATACCGCAGGAAACCTAAGAACGATTTTATTTTCCAACAAATATTCACATAACTGCTTGATTATTTTTAACCAAACATGCCATAACTTTGTAAGAAAATTTAAAATTGTGTCAGTTTTAACAGGATGTCGGTTAAATTCCAGACTTGTCAACATTTATTGTTTGGGTGACTGCTTTTATACTAGTTGATAAGATACAAGGTGAACGGTTTAATTTCGATACGCCACCATAAAAGGGTATCATATGACCAGATACCCGGTGCGGCAATCTTTTATACATTCAATAAAAATGGTACAGCAAAAATGACACATGGTTTAGAAAATGGTAGAGAAATGTCATACAGTTTAAAAAATTACAGACACAGGGCTAACGCCATGATGTTATGACGCTCGTATATACAGTTAGCAAATTAAAGTGTACCACAATTAACTAAGATTAGTCATACAATGCAAGTGTACCAAAACAAACATAAACTATAGATGCAGTTCTTACAACGATGCAGGTTGTTACATCGATCGTAACAGCGCTAGCCGCACCCCGTTCGTTGCTAAGGCAACCGGAGTCCACAGTCCACGGTCCACTCGTTCGTCTATACTGATGTACTTACCTCGCCCAGTGTTTTAAAATAGCTCTCTGCTATAGCGCGCCCCGATAGGCGTGGTATTACAATAATAATTCATAATCATATTATGTAATACTTGTAGTGATTTTGTTTATATTACTATATTCTGACGATTATGTTCATAATTAATTGTTTTGTACTTCTTGCATTGTTTGGTTAGTTATAACAAATATATTATAATCATACGCAGAGTTTGTTCTTTTCTTCACAGAACCTAGCTTAGATAGATTTAAGTGCAAATGACCGGCTTATCGGTAAACTTGTTCAGACTTGCATACGTCCAGTGCGCAAACCAACGCTTTAACAACAATGCTAATATCACTACAGAAAACCGTGTTATTTATCACGCGCATTTCCTGAGTACCTTAGCATACAGGTGAATGTGGTAAATACTTAGTTTCAATGCGTTAACATGCAACTAAATGCGATAAATACTTAGTTAAAAAGCGTTACCATACAGCTAAATGTGGTAATTCCTTAGTTAAACAGCAGTAACATACAGCCAAATATGGAAATTACATAGCTACAACACGTTAACACGCAGCTAAATGCGGTAATTACTGACCTTAAAAGCGTTAACATACAACTAAATGTGGTAATTATTTAGGTAAAAAGCGCTAACATACAGCTAAATGTGGTCATTTATTAGCTAAACAGTTTTAACATATGTGGTAATTACTTAACTTAAAAGCGTTAACTTGCAACTAAATATGGTACTTACTTAGCTAAAAATGCTAATTACTTAGCTAAAAGTTGTATTAGCTTAGCTTAAAACCGTTAACATGCAGGTAAATATGGTAAATAATTAGCGTAAAATCGCTAACATACAGCTAAATGTGGTAATTTCTTAGCTTAAAAGCGTTAACCTACAGCTAAATGCGGTATTTACTTAGCTAAACTCATTAACATGTAGCTGTATTTGGTACTTACTTAGCTTAAAAGCGTTAAGGTACAACTAAAAGTGATATTTACTTTGCGAAAACAAACTTAACATAGAATGTGGTATATACTTAGCTAAATAGCGTTAACATACAATTAAAAGTGATACTTAATATGCTAAAAGCGTTAGCACACAGACAAGCGTGGCAATTACGTAGCTAAAATGTGGTAAGATACAAATAAAAGTGACATTTACCTAACATGTTAACAGGCAGATAAATGTGGTAAACACTTAGCTTAAAAGCATTACATACGTAACTAAGGGTGACATAATACATATAAAAGCGGTATTTTCTTAGACAAATCGGTACTCTTTCTCATTACTCGTGCTATGTATGATTCATACGATAACCAATACACTAAATATGTTAGATGTACGCATACAGGTCAACTCGTTGATGCATACACAGCTGTTTTTATTATTTATGCAGACAGGACGTCACGTGGTCTACTCTTCTTAGAGAAACGACAAAATAACAATAATGAAACCCGATTTTCATCATAGCTGGTATCGAATAAATTACTGCATAGCATTGTGCAAATGACGGGCTTATCTTTCAACGTGTTCAGGCTTGCATACATCCAGTGGGCGAACCAGCGCTTTAACTACAGCGCTAATATGACTACATATAGCCAGGTTATTTAAAACGCGCATTTCCCGAGTACCAAAATCCACTAGTCAGCTGTTAGTATCGCCTTAATGCGTCCTTTCGTGAACGCGGCAGAGCGGTGTCATATTACGGAATACAACACGACCGCATTCCTAACATGGTATGTAGCCCGCTGCATTCCACGAAACGGGAGCATATACCCTAACCGCAACGTCAGCGGTATGCCCTGCGAGCATCTACCCATCTCCCACCAGATGGACACACGAGCCATTCATCCTCCTTACTTCATTAATCATCCACGATTTTTATGAAACTCACACGCATGAAAAAGGGTATACCGTACTATCACGCATCATACTGAGCCTCTGGCGCGGTGGTCGCTCGCCCTCGAACCTCTGGCGCGGTGGAGACACCCGTAAGTTCGCGACCTCTGGCGCGATGGTCACCATTCGCAAGTCGCCTCGTCATCGTCTTCATATTCATCATACCCGACTCGTTGTATCCAATCACATACGATCGCCTCGTTTGTACTGCTGCTGCTGCCGCTTTGTTGTATTCAATAAATTACGTGTGCACCGTACGATTGTGTTCGTCTCCTTACTAGGTTAACGACCCTTAGGTATACACGTAACTAGGTCCGTGTTCGTTACTCCTCCGGTCGCTAGGGGCGCTTAGGTTACGCACGCTCGGCTACGACCGCCAGGGGGTGCTCTACTGCGCTCTGATTGGCTGCGCGCACTCATTAGCGGTGGGCGATATTAGGGTGTTTTACCTTTGATGTTTTGATGCAGCGATAAGGAGGTCTCAGAAACTTCCACTAACTACTGACACATGTGTTGCCATCCCCCCACTACCACCCCCACCCCCACCATCGGTTCGTAAGTAGAACGACATATTGTAAAGTCATTGCCTTCGTTACGCGGTTAATATAGATATAATGTTTTTTTTATTCAGAAAATCCAGGATGTTTATGTACACATGTATCCTAGCGTTGGGTGCAGAAGTTCAGTTGTGAGTAATGGGTATTTTCGTCCGAACCAAGCTATAGGCGTGGGTCGAAAGTTGACGCTCTTCCCCTTGCCTTGAAGTTTATTAATGAGTTGTCAACCGGTTCCTCAAGATCTCACCCTGGCCTGACCCGTAAGCGGGCCGGGAAAAGTTTGGCAAGATGTAGGACAGCCACCCACACCGTACAATTATAATAAGTATGCGAAAATGCAAATGGGTTTTCTTCAGGGAGGTTGTGTGGCGTCGGCCTGTTTTCGCATGCGTGAGACGGTTTTGGATGATTTTGGTAGAATCAGGAGATGTTCACACATGCGAATTTTGGTACTGGAAACTTCTGGGAAAGCTATTGACTTGATTAAATGGTGACAGATTTGCGCAATCGGGGAGCGCGGCAGATTATCTCACCGAGACACGACGTGTACGCTCCACGAGGGAAGCTACGAAGATGTTCCCAATAGTAAATTGACTTTCGAGCATTTCAACATGGACAACCATCCATTCGAGAACTATACGATCGGGTTTGCCCAACAAGAACGCTGCCGTAAGAAACTGGATTCGAGGAGTGACATTGACTTTCAGCCAAGTAGGTGCACCCAATATAATAGAAATTGCCTCTAAAACGGTAGCCGGTCCGCTGAGGTTTGAACTCGAAAGATTCATCGAGGGTGTAATCGTTGCCAATCAAGTGGCCCGCAGTGCCATTCCATCGGCAGATGTACGCGATCATCTAGCTGCCCAATTTCTGAACAATGATGAGAGCGCCGCATTGAGGGACGATTTGGAACGACTCCGCCAGTCGGCCTATGAACCAACGGCCCAGTACGCAATACGTTTCCGGGACGTCGCGGACATTGCTTATCTCACCGGGCAACGCAACCTTGATCAGGAACGTTTACTCGTGGGGTTTTGCTCATGGGTTAACATCTGACGAGTTGGCCCGCAAACTTGTCGAGCAGGCCAACCCCACAAACATCGAGGAAGCAATGACCGCCGTCACTCGGTTTTGCGAGCGGAAAGATGCCTATAAACGCCTCGGCCGACAGGAAGAACCGATGGAAGTTGGCGTGATGAGAGAGCGCCCCTCTGAAAACGCGCTGCCGTTGGCGACAATGATTAATTCGTTGTCAGCGACAGTGGCGAAACTGGCAACGAAGGTGGCCAAGATAGAGATGAACAGTCAAACTAGAACCGCGAACTGCGACCGCTCTGAGAGATGCCACACGCCGCCAGGCCCCGACGCACGAGACCGCGCGAAGCAGATGACCGACCACGCTCCCGGCAAGTGGAATGTTTCAACTGCCGACGAATTGGCCATTATGCACGCCAGTGTAGACAGCCGCCCCCCAAGCAGAGACAGCGACCGGGAAACGCGGGCACGTTTTAGAAGTTAGAGTAGTCTCGCTTATCCGACTCTCTCTCGGCTTCGTGAATCCGCCGAGAATACCGTCTGGCAACAGAAGCATGTTTTGACTGTTACCGTCGTTAGGTGGTACCACTTGTATACGCAAAAATTATGGCGTCACCAATCTTTGACGTAATCTGACGTATTGCCGCGTTTTCTTGATCTTGTGACCAGTTCTGGGCTTACCTTATTATCTGAGTTTTATCAATAGTTCGCACTCCTATTTTTAGACAGGATGCGTGTCAAATGGAGACGGACGCAAACATTTTCAAATCATTTAAACAGTTCGGTGTGATAAAGCATGTTGTGCAGTGTATAACCCTTTTTTGATTTTGTTTAATATTTATTATTTGCGAACTTTTTTAGTATCATAAAAATGGGCATTTTTTACACTAGGATTAGAGTCCATATCTTGTGATCTGGATGTTTGTGGGCTGCACTGCCACTGAATGTAAGGTTAAGACCTAATAATGTGTGAACTTGACATGACCTTGCAATGACCTACTTCATTGACCTACAATGACCGTTGACCTATTCATGTTAAAAATGCCCTAATTAAGTAATCATGTATGACTTGAGATCAGTAAGTTGAGCGAGGAGTGTAAGGTAGAATGTATAATTATACACATTGACCTTAATACCCATTATTGACTTTATATGTTACTGAATTGTGTTAATGATCTATTTATTTTTAATTAAGTATGGATTGTGGTGATATCATGTCAATAGAGGTTGTAATTGTTAACCATAACACTAACCTGATTATTTGACCTCCATTGACATATTTACATTGTTAAATTACCTATTTTAGCCATAAATAATTATGCACAACAGTCGTGTTTACAAATGTACTGGGCAAATGGTGTGCACAATTAACTTTACTACAATGTGATCTTTTGGAGACTTAATTATGTATAATTAAAGATGCCTCCTCAATAAAGTGTTTTTGCTTGTCTGTTTTCAAGTTCAAGCCTACCTAGTATCCACTACAACTCCACAATTAAATTACTTAGTAAAAATCAAAATGCTGAAAAATCACAATTTTCACCTTTGGTAAAATTTCATAACTTTATTATGTAATCGGCAAGAGGATGGAAGGCAAGCCCATGATCGGCATTGACTCGCACAGGGTTTACCATTTTGGATATCCACTATTTTGAGCCCCACCAGATTTATTATTATTAAACATTTATAACATGCCATGTATCCGGGTGAAACACCTACTCAAAGGCTCTAGTTGTACTATATAAGGCTTGAGTTGTACATATATAAGTAAAATACATTAAAATGAGTGAAAATAGATAAAATGAATAAATTAAATGACTTAAATAAATTAGGTGCTTAAATTAGTTAAAGAAATAGGTAGAGTAAGTTAGTTTATAAAACATCAGCAAATACATAAATCAAATGTATAGCTAAAATGCCACTGGAATATCACTGCTGCAAAGTGCAAAGTTGCCTGCCGGAACAAATGAGCCTGCATTCCTGTCATGAGGCAGAATCAGCACAGCCACCAAGAATGAACAACTAAAGTCAATTCTTTCAATGATTTCAACAAAAACACACAATTTTTAATTAAACCGATTGCGGATATTACAATTCACACACTACATATTAGAACACCAATATATTATTGCATATGGAAATAATTGTTTAAAAAAACACAATTTATTATACATTTTGTAATTTCCTGCATGCATAATGCAACAATATTTATAGTCCAATGTCAAAACTGGTTTACAGTACACCGCAGGCCCAGTACATCAATATTCATATTTCACTGTGTCATGAAATAATATCCTGTTCTTCAACATGAAGTAATGTTTATTTATTGTTCACTGTAGGCTGATATGAAGACATGAAAAAAGACAATACCCAAAGTTGGCATCAGCCCGTCATGAAAGGAAGTATAAGAAGACCATAATAATAGTACAATGCAGCAATATTCACTGTTCACATATCCAATCCATGTCAATGTTCATAGGACATTATAGGCTCATTGCAGCAACGTGCATAAGTCTATATGACATTGTCGGCTAAGTATACACATATTCACAGTTCACTGTTTCGTAAATCCATGCATGTGTAATGTGTGGATTTCACAGCCTGATATACAATATTTGGCTGATCTAGACATGCCAAAATTTCTAGTGAAGCTGTCATGCAAAGTTCATTCTGGATGTCGATCCTCTTGGCTGGAGTAACTGTTGCAGCATATAATCTTCACGGAAGTCACTGGCCCTACAATAACAGGAACAGGAATGTAAAATAATTAAATTAGTAGTTATTACCATATGCACTATTTACTACAAGGTATGGTCATAGGAAGTTACTCGAACATGTATAGTTTTAGTACCCATTGTTACATTATGTAACGGATGAATATCAATATTGATAGATATCAATATTGTTCATTGTCACAGGTCAAAGTGTGATAAATTTACAAATGTGTACAATCAGCCCAAACGAGATCTGACTGATTGAAACTTATAGGTGTTGCAGACAGTAGACAACCAAAACATGTTTATAATGTAATTTAATCAAACAAAAACATGCACAAATTGGCCACCATTAATAATTGCCTACTTTAAAAGCAGCCTTGTCACAGTCATAGAATTTTCAAGTTAATGACATGTTTTAAATTAGCTGTTGTTAGCATTAGCATAGTAAATTGACTAGGGGATGGCATAGGTAACTGAAGTGTGTTTTGTGTATTGTTGGAGCATGACAAATGTGAGTTGTCACATTCAGCAGGAAACAAAGGCGAATTTTGGAACAACAATGCCACATGTACACCACTAATACAGTATTTGGATAAGCCAAAAATGTTGC
Source organism: Lamellibrachia satsuma (assembly GCA_033239005.1). Classification (NCBI taxonomy): domain Eukaryota; kingdom Metazoa; phylum Annelida; class Polychaeta; order Sabellida; family Siboglinidae; genus Lamellibrachia; species Lamellibrachia satsuma. Next base: position 1,925,005 of record BSQZ01000095.1, on the reverse strand, counting down.
TCATCTGCAACTGCCACCAAACCCTGTTACAGGGACTATGATTGTTAGTAAATATCTGTGAAATGGATTTCAGTTGCTACATTGTTGTGTTGTGGAAAGCAATACTGATCCATTGTTACTTCTTATTTAATTAGGCATGTTGAGCAATATTATTATTCACGTGTATTGTTTTACATCAGAACATCATAATTTATCATATTTTATGTGTGTACAACATAACAAGTGCCCAATGTGTTAAGTTGGTGGCATACAGGAATTAAATTATTAAAAACAGATTTTGTTATGAAGTAATACTTGCCATAATTGTTATTGTTATGCTTTTTTCATAATTGTCTATGTAGAGTACAGTTAAAATCAGACTTTTACAGGGGTTATATGATTTGTGAATGATTTTCATTGAAAATCAAGTTCTCAGTGAAACTTCGCATCGATGTTAATAAGCATGACATATTATACACATTCATGTGCACAAACACAACGCCAAGTTTGGAATGTGTCTATACATGGGCCACCCTTCATATTTTGTATCTGCTTTTAATTGTAAGTTGTGGAACTAAAGTTCTCTATCATGACAGTAATATCCCATTTAGTAGTTATATCAATATAATGAACATTGTAAAAAATATAAATTAAAATAATGTAAACTTAATTATTAATGTATGAAAAACTATGAGGAATTGCATAGATAGTGTTTTTGTTAATACATTGTGGCTCAAAGAAATGGTAGTATGATACTGCTGATATAATTATGAAAGTTTCAATTACCATTCGGTAATGCAGTGATCCTCAGCAACTACAATTGTATGTAGTCTCTCCTGAAAAAGCTCATCTGACATGATAGCCCTCCACTATCTTGCAAACAATGCTTTGGGTCTCGGTAGCATAACTGGAAAGTCCCCATTTCACCCTTTCCCTTGTCTCTGAAAGAAAAAAATTGTCATATTCAGAAGATGCTATTAAAATAATATATCAGTATCTAGGCTGCTGACTGAAGTATTATGTCAATAAGCAGACAAAAACTATTGACACAGTAGTTGCTTTTGTCACCGGGCAAGTACAAATTCACTATGCAGCTGTCATGCATATACAGTGCGTGCGTGTTTATAATACCATGTTAATATTTTTATAATATATATTATAAACATGGCCAAGGCTGCATACAATTACACAAAATCAAATCAAATACGTTTCATTTGAATTACACTAGTCCTGTTTCAGTTACATATATGCGTTATTTGGATCTCAACACAGAAAGACACATATGCATGCAAAAATGGCACACACCAAAGAATGACAAAAAAGGCAAATTTGAGCATGGTAAAATTAAGATTAATCTAACCTTTATTTCTACACTTCAGGAACAAATGTAAATCTGAACTGAAACAAATAAGAAAAGAAAAAATAAATAAATTAGAATTGAAGTTGCAAAGTGAGGTGCATTCAGATGAGATACATTTTTCAAAAAACTGACAGTTAAGTTTCTTCAAATTTAATGCCCCTGAAGCCATAAAGAAGTGCTCATCTTTTCTCTGGTCAGCAAAATTGTGTACTAGTTGCAAGTTCAGGCCATTGTCCATTTGTGGGTGCGTTTTTGGACGTTTTCACATTACATATACAATTTGCATGTAAATGCTTATTTCTTTTGCTGAAGTGCTCAAACATAGCTATTAATCATCGGTTAAAATTTAAGCAAATTCTGAGGCATCAACTTTAAAAATTTCCTGATAATTGGTCGATTTGACCCGGATTGACCCATATATCAGTCAGTATGGGAAAATTACTGGTTATGTTTACATACAAGAAACAGAGTACAGAGAGGAACAATTTGCTACTTTGGTTATTCGCGTTACATTTATGAGAGGGTACGTCTATCTTTGGCTGAGAGCTACACCAATAGTCATAATACCATATTATATTAGTAACTGCAATCCCAAATGGGTGTACCATGTAGGTACTAGGTAAGCTAATTAGGAAGTAATATAGGCGTATGCAGGTTTGATTTAATTGTATAAAATATAATCAATTTATTAAAATAATGCTTTACAAAAAACAAGGGGTAAGAGCCCCAAATCACACTTATTTTCACATGTTTTCATGTGCCTTTTTTATAACTAACTTGATTGCAATGCAAACATGAACCACGAGTGACATGAGAAATCTGCGTTACCGTAATAGTCAGCCACATATGCTATATGTATGAAACTTAAATCAATACAATGGCTTACCCGTATCAATAGTGCTACCGCTCAGCTTCGGGTGAACAACTGTAAATAAAAGGCAACACCATGTCCATGTCAACGTGTGCCAGCCGATATTTCCGGGTAACATATAAAGTACACGAGGGAGAATTGTGCATATGAGGGTTTCTCCGTACCCTGTTGGAAGTATTCCCATCACATAACGTTCATCAGTAATGTTCTGGATGCAGGCAAACTGTTTTTTTTTCTCAGTGACAGTGCAAATTCTAAATTTAACGACTCTTGCTATGTCGATAGCACGTGCGACTCGTAGCGACTCCATTTGTATTTCTGTAGGCGTTACCGGATGAAGTGCCAGCAGCCAATCAGCGTCATCGTCGAGCTTAATTAGCTACTTATGTATGCGCCCAGATTCTGGGCGCATACATAATTTCCGTTACAATGGGAACCCCACTCTGTGTCCAGGCGGTGATGTGTGCGACAAACGGTGGCGCCACATCGCGGAGCCTGGATAATCGAGGCTAAAGTTAGAGATGAGTTGAGCGGGCGCCCGACAGTAAATTTGGTCATCTGTGCACTGTGCACAAAACGTCACTTCCACTCACTCATCCACACAATTTCTGCTCTCACAAATAAACCCTAACTGAACAATTACTTTTTTTCTTGGGACTCTTTATGTAATGGCGGACGGATTTTGACTGTAGTCCGTGCCCATATTGGGTATTAAAGTGACCGGGTTGGTCGATACGGGCGCTAGCTGCTTGCTTCTAAGACGTAACATTTTGACATGATTGTTAAGCGAACTCGTCGTGTAGGTAGTGGTGTGTGAGGATTTACCGCATGACATGATTCTAGGAAATACTTCCTTGAGACAAGGAAGGGGTATAATTGGTTTGGCAAAGAATGAACTAATGTGGTTTAATCAGAAATGGCCGCTCAGACAGGGTTACTCAAGTATAGGCCCCATTGCGCCAGAAACTGGTAATGCCCGAATTAACAAGTTGATACAGAGAAATGCTGATGTGTTCTCAGCAAAAGGGGAACGGAACGGTGAATGTCAGACTAGCGCTTTACACATAAAAACTGTTGGCCCTCCAATTTGTCAGAAGGCGTACCGTATGCATTTGAATAAGAGGGAGGTGGCTGAAGAAATTATAGAGGACATGTTAAATTATGAAATAATTCGGCCTAGCAATTCACCGTATTCTAGCCCGATATTGCTTGTTCCTAATCTTGACCACGAGTCGAGGCTATGCGTGGACTATAGAACGTTAAATGCAGTGACATAATCGGATGCCTATCCATTACCACTAATTCAGGACATATTTGAATTGGTTGGTGGAAGCGCTATCTATTCGACACTTGACCTCATGGCCGGATATTCTCAGATGTCTGTTGCTGAGGAAGACATTCCTAATACGACGTTCACCAGCCGTGCAGGGCACTACGAGTTCAAAAAGGTCCAATTTGGGTTCAAAACAGCTCCAAATGCCTTCCAAAAAGAGATGAATAAGGTCTTGGCTGGTTTAATTGGTAAATGCGTCTTTGTGTACATCGACGATATTTTGGTCTTTAGCAAAAATTAAGAGGAGCATGTAAGGCACTGCCAACTTGTGTTCGTCAAAGAGGCGGGGCTGAAATTTGAAGCCCACCAAATGCGCTTTTGGCCTACCAGAAGTAAATATTCTGGGGTATATACTTAACGCGAATGGAATCCAGACAGATCCAGACAAAGTAGCAGCGATAGCTAATTTGCAATCACCGTCAAGGAAGTCAGATCAATGTTAGGAATGTGCAATTATTATAGGACCAGCCTACCAAATTACGCTAACGTAGCTGAGCCTTTGATTGAATTGACACGAAAACAGGTACGGTTTACCTGGAACGATGAAACGCAGGAAGCGTTTGACGAACTAAAACAATTACTAATTTCATCACACGTGATGGCACCGCCCGACATTCACAAACCCTGTAAGTTAAACACAGACGCATGTGACTATGCAATAGGTGGGATTTTGGTCCAGGATTCTGACGATGGGTGGAAAAAGTGATACAGTATGTCAGTCACACTCTGTCGACCACACAGCGGAAGTGGGCGACAATTGAGGAAGAGGCTTATGCAGTGTTTATTGCATTGATAAACTCAAACCTTACTTGTATGGAGCGCAGTTTAACGGGTGTACGGATCACAAACTTTTACTGAGTTTATTCACAAAGTCGATTAATAATACGAAAATACAGAGATGGGGGGTCATGCTCGCTGAATTTAGGGCGACCATATCCTACAGACCACGGAAACGTCAAGTCAGAGCGGATATGTTATCGCGTATTAAGACACCGATAACGACATTGCCATAATCGATACGGATGAACCGTTTGACCCTGACGCTCTCCCTGACGACGATCACGTGACCGATATCCTGCAATTAATCTACGACGGGCTAAAACTCCAAACGGTAGCGAATGATCAACGGAAGGAATTTCCGGAAGTGTGGCAGCGGGGTAAAGAGGAAGATGACGAAGATTATGACATTTTAAATGAGGTACTGTACAGCACGAAACCACCTAATTCAACGGCACCCTCTACCCCCGATTAGTGCTACCAACGGCATCCTCTACCCCCGATTAGTGCTACCAACGGCACCCTCTACCAACGATTAGTGCTACCAACAGCCTACAGGGAAGCCGTTATCGACCGAGCCCATAGGGAATGTGGACATTTAGCGCTATGAAAAACTATCAGACGCATTACGGAAGCATATGTATGGACGGGGTTACGTAGGGATGTCCGATTGCAATTACGCCATTGAGCAGTCTGTATGACACACAATCGGCACTTTCAACGACACACGATGGGCGAGATGCCAATAGCGTCTTACCCGATCCAGATTGTAGCAATTGATTTGATAGGACCCCTTATGGAATCTCCGCTTGGGAATAAGTACATTTTAACTGCAGTTGAATTTCGCACAGGATAGGCTGGAGCGTTTCAAATTCCTTCTAAATCTAACGAGAGTGTTTGGAATGCCTTCATTAACGGGTTTAAATCCCGCCATGGCTGTCCCGAAGTTCTGATCAGTGACCTCGGGAGTGAATTCACAGCATTGGAGTTTGAAAGGTATTTGGAACCGTTAGGCATCGAACACCGTACCACCACCCCAGTCAAACGGGAAGATTGAAAGGTTCAACAGGACGATACAGGAGATAATCCAGAAAGTGGTAAATAACCAACGAAGCAGGTTGGAATCTATTCTAAATGACGCCCTGTTGGCCTATCGAACGAGTGTATCGACAACGACTGGTTATACACCATACTTTCTTATGACTGGCAGGAAACTACGAATGCCCTTGGAAAAGACATTACGTGTTTCCAACGAGCAAGCTTATGGCAACCGACTGGACGATTTAGCGACGGCCCTTAAAATCGCAAGAGCGAAGACCGAGGACAGTCGTAAATATAATCGTGAGCGACTTGCCAGAAAAGCGAACGAACAAAATATTTCCCATGGAGATTCTGTTGAAATTAGAGCAGAAGGTAGAGTATCATTGACAAGCCGCTGGGATCCAGAATGGGTTGTCACGCCTGTTAGGGGTCTTGTTGTATTTTTACACTATCAACGGTCGGGTAAGGCTAAAGTTTTGAACAAAGGGAAGGTCCGCATTGTTAACCCAGGGCAACATTGGGATGACTGTCACCCCGGCCCAAACGTAAACATTGTTAACCCAGAGCAACATGGGGATGACTGTCACCCCGGCCTAAACGTAAACGTTGTTAACCCAGAGCAACATTGGGATGACTGTCACCCCGGCCTAAACGTAAACATTGTTAACACAGAGCAACATTGGGATGACTGTCATCCAGGCCCAAACGTAAACATTGTTAACCCAGAGCAACATTGGGATAACAGTCACCCTGGCCCAAACGTAAACGACAGACCTAGCCGATATCAACGACAACTGAATCGCTTGCGAGATGACAGGCCAGACGTCCAGCAACAGAAGCACGGCGACGACACTGGACAGTTGCGAGACGGTCCCCGACAGAGGAATGACAGTGATAACACTGCACAGTTACGAGACAGTCCTCGACAGCTGTATGGCCGACGACGGCGACAGCCCCATAAGCCGAATATGGGACCCCCAAACCAAACTCATGACTTGTTAGCCCCCAGACGACCGACTGAACGCCCAGACACAGCGGAACGTCGACCGACCCTTGCGGGTCAGAACGCTGTCCCGACGGGCACTATTGGCTGCTGACCTTTCTGACTCAGACAGGGACATCGAGACGGACCCTGTGATTTCCCACTTCAGAAAGCGACGAAATTTGACTCCGACGGAATTCGTTAAAAAAAGCCGATTGGAAGCTATTCATCTAGTGGTGTGTTTAACACGTTAATGACTTTGACTGCATTAATTAATGTTGTATTGTCTGCCGATTATGACATAACAGATATACAAGTCAACGAACCAGCAACCCCGACTGAGATCCCATGATTACGATCTAAGCTCCAACGATTCAAGACGATTATCAACGAATTACGCGTGGTTCATGAACTAACCAACGAAACGACGGATGCGTGGGACTTGCAAATTGACGACATTGAGCGAACAATGTACGCTTACCATGCCCCAGTGCCTAGTATTATTAATGTGTTCGGGGTCCTTTCAACAACATTGTTCGGTACAGCTACCGACGCCGGTGTTTTGGAGTGCAAACGACAGGTACACTTCATTGGCAGAATGACTGAACGGATCGTACATTCTGAGATTCAAATGTGTTCTGTTATCAATCAAACGTGAGACCAACTAGGCCAAAATCGTAAGCGCATCCTAAGTTTGCAGCACTGTGTAGAGAAGGTGTCGGCTGATATCCGTTTCATTGAAGTAGTTAATGAAGCGCCAGGACATACTTTTGCAGATTATTGACGAAAAGCTAAGAATAGAGCAGGTGTTAAGCGCTGCGGAGTCTGCACGCAGTAACTGGCTTAGACAAGACATGTTCCATAGACAACGAGCCTCGCTTGAGTTAGGATTTTTAACCGAAGCGTTAATAAGCAGACATTAATTAATAAGGATTTTAACGGCAGACAGACGTGCCGGGTTTAGTTCACCCACTGTAAATTGGTATTACGAGAATATTCGAGTGTCGCCAACATCTCGAACGGAACACCAGCTGATTGTTCGTATTAGACTCCCACTAACGGACAGTGTGTCTTATTTTGGAGTTGGTCTATTCCGGGTAACTCAAGTAACTATAATGTCCAACTTCAGGTTGCCGCCGACGTAGCCACACCATAGAGTTACATCTTTAATCACCCCCCTATAAACTACTGTTTTACTAACGGGTGTTCTATTTATGTCTATGAGCCACACACACTTTAACATGTGGTATGTTTCAGCCAACGGCTTGTCACGGGAAAAAGCTCATGGTTTGTAGGGCAGGGGCCATTAATGACAGAACTCGTTTCAAATGCCCCCGAGGAATTCTTACTGGGGAAGTCGCTAAGCGAAAGCAATGTAGAGTAATCTTGACACAATCGATCAACAAAGACCCGACGGTAATTGAATTAATTCCTTGAACGTTCATTATATTGACTAATGCTGAATCCGTCTCACTGTTTAGCGCTAACAATCCCTAACTTCGTCTAAATTTGAGGAGTAGAGATTTTGCTGTAAGGCAAGTTTAATCGAGTATAACCCGACTTAGGTCCCACGTGATGGTCGAATTATCTGTAATTGACGTTCCACCCATGTTCCTTCTTCAAATAATTCCCCACGAAACGATAAAAAAGACACTTGAAAAGTCCAATGTGGAAGTCTATGAGCGAAATAAAATCCAGCTGGATAAGCTAGCAGTTAGTTCCGTTGACGACACTCTAATATGAGGTACATACGCATATTTCCTGGACTGTGGCAATCGGTTTGATTTGTGTGGGGATTGCGATTGTGGGTATCATAATCATGATGTACCGCCGAAAGGGAAATACGGCGTTCAATGGTGTGTCATAACACGAATCCGTAAATGAATTGGGAGATACTCCGAATGAGTTACCTGCTAGAGGCTCACTGCATTTGCCTAGAACGTGGCAAAGTGACCAAAACACCGAATAGGGTATCAGGGATACAAGTAGTTTGATGTGCAAGTTAGCTATTGTATAACTCGGTATGTTTTCAGACAAGGCGTTGCACACACTACTATTATGTGAACATGTTGGTTGACACGCATACTAATGCATTTTCAGTGTTTTTGTACTCTATATGAATGCCGTAGTCGTTCGCATATGTTTAATGCTTTTGTACAGGCTTTCTTTACGCCAGGGCCTTTTAACATGTGTAAGCCTCTTATTTGTATGATAAAGCCGATTTACATGTTTTATATTATAAATGTATAGTGCATAGGCATACTTAAACGGGTTTGTTTTGTTAGACTGAGTATCTTTCATGGATGCTTCAAGACAATAAGTGCTGAGCTGTTGTTTAGTTTAGTCTGACACTGTACATATATATTTCCAGTATGTAGAAGACATTTATACTGTCCATTTTTAGTGAAGGCATGACTTTTTTTACTTTTGTTAAGTTGTGTCAAAAAGCGTGTTTTTGACAAGGAGTGTCGTAGCATTGTAAATTCATTGCTTTCGTTACGCGGTTAATATAGATATAATATTTTTTTATTCAGAAAATCCAGGATGTTTCGGTAAAGACACGTAGCCTAGCGTTGGGTGCAGAAGTTCAGTTGTGAGTAATGGGTATTTTCGTCCGAACCAAACTACAGGCGTGGGTCGAACGTTGACGCTCTTCCCCTTGCCTAGAAGTTTATTAATGAGTTTTCAACCAGTTCCTCAAGATCTCACCCTCTCCTGACCCGTAAGCGGGCCGGGAAAAGTTTAGCAAGTTGTACGACAGCCACCCACACCGTACACATATAATAATTATGCGAAAATGCAAATGGGTTTTCTTCAGGGAGGTTCTGTGGCTCTCTTCCCGTGCCTAGAAGTTTATTAATGAGTTGTCAACCGGTTCCTCAAGATCTCACCCGTAAGTAGACTAGGCAAAAAATTACATCAGGGGTACCTAAATGTTACATGCTGTCACCCATGCCAGGATTTTCTATGTCCTTTACCGGTCACAACCAGCCCGAAAGACACTTTGTATTGTGATTGTTTTTACTGTGTAGTGAGCTATTTAGCGAAGATGGTGTTGAGATTTTGTCGCGATTTTGCAATGAATACACACTTGGCTGTAGCTCTACTAATTATAGAGCTACATAACTAATTGTGGTATATAGATATCTGGAATAAGGAGGAATATTCCAGGGATAAATAATTATATCAATATTGTAGCAATATTCGACCAAAAACAGCATAAAATGTACCATAATATATAAATATTTTATTTTGGTTTCTGGATCAAAGGTGTACAATAGTTTCTATAACCTCTTACGTACATGGTACATGCCAATTATTTTTATCATGAAATAATGCCAGTTCATTTCTAAACAAACCAACATCAACTGTTTCGCTAAACAATGGAAAATGACTGATTATTATGCACAAATCAATGTTACCCCCCATGTTTTCAAGGTTCTCAGACAGTGAAACACTACAGTCATTGGGAAACAAATAATCAAGCCCCAATTAACAATCACCTCACACCTGATGATTGCATATTAATAAAAACTGATATTGTTACACATGATAATCTTATCCACCAGTCAGTTAAATCCCACCCTTTTTCCATACCGGAAAGGGGCTCGGATTGTTCAATGTTCTGCTACACAAAATAGCACCCATCCCAGCCCAATCACTGCAGCTCATCCATTAACTGTGAATATAGAAATTAGAAGGACACGTGTAACTGATAATTAGTATGATTCTTCGTCGTCCATCGTAGTAAATGGGTTCCGGCAGATATCATCGCTGCATGAGCATGCACCTGTGCACTTTAGCTGCTTGGATCTGCAGGTGCATCTTGCAGTTGCACAGTTTCTGTACTTGCAATATACAATATATGAGAACTTCTGTGGTAAGGGGTCCTCTACCATCAACTGTGGGTGAAGTTGTCCACTGGGCGGATCCTTGTTCCAGCCATTATTGACGTGTGAAGTGTGGTCAGGGGACGTGTTGCCAAATACTAAACACGGTTCTGGTAGTAGGCGCTTTGGATGTATTTGGAAACACAACTCTGGGTAGGCGGAAGCTTTTTTCGATATTTGGTGTATATCTGAAATAGTCTGTAACGCACTTCGTTGATGGCTGCGTTGTTAGTGCATGGCAAATACACTCTGCAGATGAATTCCTCTGCCTGTTTCTCTGTGGCAATAGAAAGAGCTCAGCGTCCAAGATTATCCAACAGAACTGCATGCTTCTGGAATGTTTTCCATGTGTACACTCAGCTGACTGACAGTGTCACATCCTGTTAATGCATGATATGCTGGGATGTTCCTTCGGAGAGTTGGAGGTAACTGTATGTCATGAACTGCAATGAAGCGTCGCTGTTTTGCTGTTCCTGTTCTCATCCATAATTCTCAACTCCGTTGGGCAGCAAAGTGAATCACAAGTACCAACATATCAGTGTCTCTACTCGCGACGATAATACATTCAAGCCCTGCTTCGCAAGCTGCAGTATCATGTAAGTGTAATGGCGTATCTGCCTCTTCGTGGGTCGATTCGAGTAGAGGGACATCGGATCCATGGGACGATTCTGTTGTAGTTTTATCCTTTGAAGATCTGCATCCACAAACCCTTGGTCTTTCACCCACCCTAGAAACTGAGGCCACATGATTAGCCACAAGACCTCCAATGTGAGTTTGTGCGCTCGGATTTTTCGGTTGTATGATTTGGCTGACATTTTGTTACTTGCTGTGTTGTCACCAAATACTGACCTTTCTGCCAACATAGTTTGTAGCCCAGAGTTTGTGTATTGCCGTCCGATAGCTTTCATGAAGTCTTTGGCAATATCGAAGCTCCCAAGACGAAGAAAGCTGTTGCTACAAACTTCAGGATTATCCCACTGAAGTTCCTTGGCCTTTGAAAACAGTTGCTCATCTAAAGTGACCACAGTAATCGTCCCTTTCATATGTACTGTCAGAGGCGAAATTGAAACGTCGGGAGATACGGTGTCTCGCAGAATGTGTGTCCATCTATTAATCGTACAGGGTCGCCAATCCACAAATACAGCTACCACATCCGATTCTGTCTTATTTCGTGGAATATAAGGCTTTTGTATGACGTATATGTGAACATTGAAATTGCATTCGATATATTGTACATGCACTGGCGAAACGTAGGTGCTTACTTCTGACACGGGCCCTGGTTACATCTACATAATATACTCACAACTTTGTTTATGATACTTGGTACACCCATACAATTGGCTATATTTAATAGGATTATGAAACTGACACTTTTGCGGCGGGGTCAGTTACATATAAAACAACAAATCATACTATATTCTGGGTTGTCACTTAATGTTATTTCATTATTTATCGAATTAGTTGGTGTTATTTTGTTTGGAAATTAACTGGCATTATTTTGTGATAAAAATAATCGGCATGTACCATGTATGTAAGAAGTTATAGAAACCATAGTACACCTTTCACCCAGAAACCAAAATAAAATATTGATATATTTGGGTACGTTTTATGTTTTTTTTATCGAATATTCCTATGATGTTGATATAATTATTTACCCAGGACATAGTCATCCTTATTCCAGATATTTTGATAATACATTTAGTTAAGTATATAACTATATAATTAGAAGAGTGACTTGCTGTCAAAAAACTCTCTAATCGAGACGATATCTGGACAACTGGTGTTACAATTGATTTCATTCTAGACGTGAATGAATCTGGCTAGGTAATAGCGAATTTTGTGAGAATCGACTCTCGCGCACGCGCCAAAAAAAAGAGACAGGGGTCGAATTTTACAATATGATTACGACTGACTGCAAACAAGATTAGATCCGCCCCGAGAACAAACCACTGACTCCGTACCGTAACATGCGCGGCTTCTGTGGCGTCGAAGAACTGTTTCACCATGTCATTGAACACCCTTCGATCCTTGCTCACCATGACGCCGCGTCGGAACACATCCTCGTCCCGCTCGAAAGCGTACGTACACAGACAGAGAAACACGCCGACGTTGATCAGGAACAAGACGACGTTACAGACGAAGGCCCGTCTCAACCGCATCGTCGGCAACCGCATGCCTCCGTCGCTGTGACCCCGAGGCAAGAGACGTATGTTAATCGATTGACCGCTACACCACTGACTAAAAATACCCAGACAGTTAACGTCCATAATAAAGCATGTAATCTAAGATGGCAGCCTAAGACTGCGGCGCCCCTAGGGGGAAAGGATAATTTTGCACAGTGGTATTACTCCAATGCATATAGCGCCAGTATTTTAGCCAGTGTTATGTATTATTAAAATAGCCCTGAATACGTTGATCTGGCAGACTGTTTATATTGATAACAAATATAATCATATTTGTGTATGCCTGACAGAGCAACACAAGAAAAATCTTAAATCATGATGATTATCTTCAATATTTAATTACAATTGTGTATTCAAATAAAATCATAATGTATATAATTACTACAACCAGTACATGAAGTAAAACGTAGCAGACAACATTATACTGATGACATTTATTTTATCACTTCCACAACAGTAGTTCATAATAATAATATATTTCATATATAGTGCCCCAACAAATATTCGTTCTGGGGCGCTACACAATGGAATGTCATAAAATAATTAAGAAATGCATGTAATACTAAAATGCTTTGCTACAGTTAAAATGAATGAACGCTAAATAAATTGAAGCTAGATTAAAAAGAAACAGTCCCATCTCTCTATGGGTACATCCACCAATTTACACCAATGACCGTCTCTTCAAGGGTACACAACTATGGATACATAGAAATGCTGAAACCATAACGCATTTATCTACAAGATTATAGACTATCCTCAGTCCTCACTCTTTTAGAAATGCATTAATTGAAAACTATTTCTGTTCTGCTTTCTTTTTGGAGCATGCACTGTTTTTTTTATTAAATGATTTCAATGTGTAGTATATACGGAATCTGATGAATGACCATTCAACTGTCTTTAAAATATCAGTACTTTTAACATCTCTGTCGTTTGCAGTGAATTATTCAATGTTAACTCGTGAGTACATCAGTTTATTAAAGCGATCACACAGTTTGTCCATATGCATCACTTTATGGAAATTGCTTACAAATATTTCATCACACTCTCGCAGCAAATTGACCAGATTATCAGATGGAATATTCAGAGCCCCAAAAACATCTTCAAATTTGCTGTAAGTTTTGCATGCTGTAAATATTTGATTAGGTTATTCCAAATCAACATTCTGAACTCTTAGTAGTGAATACAATCACAGTTGCCATGATATTTCATCACTTTGAAAGCAAGGTGGCTGAAATTGGTAGGGTTTGGCATTATGCAGATGTAGGCTATTGAAACAGTCAAAAAGACTGTCCATTCGTTTGATAAAGTTAGCAGTTTCATATGCATCAAAACTTATTTGGCCAGCGCTTATGAAATTCAGAAGAACATTATAGCATGTATTGCTAAACAATCTGTGTAGCACGTCTGACCTTCATTTTGGACAATTTTGCCAAAGTAATGTGGCTCTTAGTAACTTTCGAGATAAGCCACATTGTCAAACAATTATTTGAAACAATGTTATACAACTGTTCAATATACTTCCAACTTATGACCTTTTCATCCAAAACGAAATCGTGGAGTTTCAACATATTTCTCACTGATTTCAATATATGTGGTGGATCCCACATCACAAAAGTCTTGTTGTCATTGAAAATAATGTATGGTGTACTTTCTGTGACTTTCAGAAAGTTTGAAAGCAATGATTGATTTTAGTACCCTGGTCACACACGATAACCTTGACTTAAATTCCAGCAGTTTCAAGTCTCTCAAGACAGTCGTACACCAAGTCATGAATGATACCTGCAGCAATGGCCTCATTAGCAATAACATATGAAACGGCTTGTTTCCAATTCGTAAATATACCTGTCACCATGAACACCAATGCTTCATTCCCAAAATCAAGGGCAATGCCATAATTGCCACAGTTAGCAAAGCCTAAAATTCTGTCACGATCAGGATCATAATGGAGAAGTGTTTGTATGGTTATTTCGTCTAGAACAAGGGTACAGTACTTGTCTAAATCAGACATAGTTTAAGTTTTTAGAACATCAAACACAGGTAGGCATATGTCTGGGTCCAACTGGATACTTTTTAATGGCTTTCGCAATGTTGAAGGACTTGGCAGACACATAATCTTTTGCATAAAAACGTATGCCTCTGGGCTTTGGTATCTAATTGCCGAACAGAGAACTTTCATTTCATTATTCCAACGTCTCTGTTTTCTCTTAACATTAGTCATAATTGGGCTACAAATAAGTTGAGCACTGGACCAGAAAGACATTCTGACACAATTTTTATCAGAGTTTCCATGTTATACTTGGCATGAGGAATCAATGATTTAGCTTGTTCAAGTTTTTTATCAGAGTTTCCATGTTATACTTGGCATGCGGAATCAATGATTTAGCATGTTCAAGTTTTTTCTTCAAACGAAGAACCTTTACACGTTTAATTTTCACGCTTTGTCCATGTTTAATTAATTAGACAACATTTTCATACAAATGTAATTTTTATGCATGTATTGTTAGTTGAATAACAATGTTTGTCTGCATATGAATAGCTGAGCTGCTGCTCAATGAAGCAAGTCTATCACGGCCATGTTAGATTGTTACTTCACAGTAACATGTGTAACGTACCCACTTTTGTTGATACGCTAATACTGAAGACAGTTTTGCATTATTTTTTACCCAGGTCATAAGGTATAGTGAGGGATGTGGCTATAAGTGTTTCCTCTTCTGTGTAATTAGAAAAGCACTGCGCCTTGCATTTTTTTGTCCGTGCCTTTCACATTTTTTTCCAAAAGAAACGAGCGCCATGCTGGTTTCGTTCTTCTAAAAACGTTCCGTGCATAGGTAGGCCAATAGCTTAGTGTGTCTTTTGAAGTTGTGAACTGCACAACATTGTTGTGATTCTCAGTGCTTTGAAGTTGTGAACTAGCAGATATTAGGCCAATACATCACACAACATTGTTGCGATTCTCAGTGTTATTTATTGTATATTTGTTTTTTTACAGTATTAAATAAATAGTATGACACTCTATATATAATTTGTTTAATGCTGAATATACGTACATACATACATGCATATAATACATTTTATAGAAATATTTTTTGGGCTGACAATGAATCCAACACCCTTTACATTTTTCTCGTCTGTAGTATAATTCATGTTCTTCATCTGTTTGTACTTCTCCATATTTGTTACACCTCTGTCTCACAGAGACCAGCAATTTTTCTCACAAGGCGCATATTGTTTTGCACATTATTTTCTCTGGACGGAGCACAGTTCCCCTTCTTTTATCCAGTGGGATGTGGAAGTTGGCCCTAAAAATTGGTGGGTTGTATTGTGTTGTGCAAATTGGAAGGTGTGTTAATAATTTTTTATAAAGACTGTTTGGCAGGGTGGCCTAAAAAACTGGTGGTATATTGAGACGAATTCCACTCCCCGTTCTTATGGGCCTACAGGTTGAAACATTGATACTTAACATATTTGTATTTATTTTATAACTAGCATATTTTTATATGTAGTTTCAACGTAACTACTTTAATTCGTAGAAAGCATACCTCTGATGATTTTTCTGGGAACTGAAGATTCATCAATTGGTGCGGGACGTTCCCTTCGTGATTTCCTCGCTTCCTTCTGTGACACTTGGACAGTTTTGGGCAGGTCCTGCAAAGTGGGGACTGCATCGCGTCTGAGATGTTTTAACGGAACACCTGATATATTAATTAAGATAACTATACATGCAATATTATACGGTGAACTACATCAGGGCAAAAGAAACACTGGATGGCCATGTCTGAGATATATGGACTATATTAAGCGACACATTGATGCTGCCTACATCGACATAATCAATTGTGAAGAGTTTGCGCATGATCGGCATACATGATCGGCATCGGCATGCATGAACGGCATACATGGCGTGCAGCCGTGAGACAAGGGCAGCTGACACTGAGACCAGACGGCAGCGTCAACATGAGCACCAGCACGCACAGGCTGACACAGCAGGATAACTGCTGACATTCGTATATCAACAAAGCTTTAGATACCTACTTAAAGTAATTTACCTATGTGTATACAAACACACACGCTACTCGCACCAATTATAATCTGTTGGTAATTTGTTTCATTCACCCATTGTTGTCTGAGAAAATTACTGTACTCTGGATTGTGTCATGGTTAAATATTTATACAGATATTTCATTTTCAATCATTTCTAATTCTGTAATAAATTAATCATTACAGAAATAGAAGTTATTGAAAATCAAATACCCACATTACCACCAGTATTATTTACCTTTCTCAGCAGGATTCATGAACTGCTTTGCTGTGAAATGTTCCTCGCATAGTAGCAGATGTCGGGTCCCAATTAGATCTGGATTTTTCTTTGAGTTCAAAACTACTTCAGGAATAACATTTGTCCTCTTCAAATTGTGAATCCATGTCCTGCAACTAAAAACAATATTACCTGGTTTAGCATTAGGCATAATTTGTTGAATACTGAGTTAGTGAAACAGGTATGACATTTCAGACCAACAGGCAGCCAAAAAAAAAGATGTGTTATTTTATTGCTACAACATATACATTTTCTTCCTCCTTGGAAATTCCCTAGAGTGTGTGTAACTGAGAAGTTTGTCAAAGAATCAACATTTTCTCAAAAACTGTCCAGATGTGTCCCAAAGCATAACACGTTTGTTTAGCCGTTTGCTGTCAACCAGCGAGGATACCATAATTTCAACAGTGTATTTTAAAGATAGAGCAAGAGGAAAAAAATAATATTCTTATCTACTTAATGAGAAAAAGCATCTGTCTTCTTAGTTATCACTTTAATGTCTTTTTGATATTTCTGTATTTTGGGGATAAAAAGGGTGTTTTGCTTTAGGGCACGCTTAGTGGTCGGACTAAACCTCTGAATTGCACGAAGTTTCGTTGTTAATATAGTAAGTATACACTTCTTGAAAACACTCATTAGTCATTAGCTTAGATTAGGCCATTCTAGGCTAGCCTATCTATGGTCATCCATGTCCTACGACCTACGGTAATTTGGACCGCTACAACTTAGTAAAAGCTCCCTAAACCAAATTGTTTGATAATAATACATCACCCTTTGTACCTCAAATGATGTTGAATGTTGGAGTGGATTACACAAAACCAAGTTCTTGATGAGATTGGAGGAACCGTGTTAACATTATTACAATGCTATCTGCAAATTCTACAACCCATCATAAATCCCACATCCACATAGAAACACGGCTTTATATTTAGTTGTATGAAACAAACCTAATTATTTGGCAAATATGTATTGATGAGATTATTGATCTTATAAATGAAGTTTGAGTGTTACATTTCACATGGTAAACGTTTCGTGTTCAATTCAATATAGAATATTAAAAAAGTGTGTTGATTGGATAGAGATATTTGATTAATAAAATTAATGTATTTGACATAACATAAAATCAGTTCGTGTATTACGAGGCCATATTGATTAGTGAAACTAATCCTCTGTGTTCAACTGAGATATTCTCAAAACCTTGGGAGATGCCCAAAATATTAATATCAAGGAAATAGACAGTCATGTTTGTTTGTGAAGATCGAAATGAGGCATACAAACTAAGAATTGAGCAGCAGTGGAGTCTGTGAGCCAGTGGAGTCTATGAGCCAGTGGAGTCTGTGAGCCAGTGGAGTCTGTGAGCCAGTGGAGTCTATGAGCCAGTGGAGTCTGTGAGCCAGTGGAGTCTTTGAGCCAGTGGAGTCTGTGAGCTAGTGGAGTCTGTGAGCCAGTGGAGTCTGTGAGCCAGTGCAATCACGAGAAAACAAAATGATAAGGCATCTGGAGGCTTCAGAACACAAGACCAGATTTGAATTTATCTGTCAAACATTGTTTAAGTGAACAAATCAACAAGAAAGTTATGTGGATGGAGAGAAAATAGATAAAGTTCACACATTTGGCCACTAAAATCCTCTGTATTCTCCGCCATATTTTGGGTATCGTTGGTGTGTCTTAACAACAGCACATGCAGGTAGAGGCACTGTATGTTTTCCCCAAGATACCCCGAATACCATCGCACTAACTGGCGATATATGCCAAAGGTGGCACAAATACAAATGATCAATGGTTTCAGTTTGTTGAGTCCGTAGCAAAAAATCAACACGAATCATGTTGAATGTTCAAACATTCCTAAACAATCACACGGTGACGTCGTTGGCAATAAATAGCAGGGCCATTTCGGCAATATCTGTTCCCGTTTCACTGTCGGCTAACCGTTCCTCTTGCACTCTGTATCCCGATGTAAATATATCTATCGAATACCTTGATGGTTTGATCATGTTTCCATCATGCATTCCTTTCATATGTAATTCTGACATTTCGCTTACACCGAGAAAAAGCCAGTGAGACCAAACCCACGCTACGAGCCCGTTTTCAGTCGCTAGTTCAAATAATAATAATAATGCTTATAATTCAGACAAAAAGTCCATACGTATACATAAAATACATGTATATATATATATATATATATATATATATATATATATATACATACATACATATATATATATATATATATATATATATATATATATATATATATATATATATATATATATATATATATATATATATATATATATATATAGTATAAAATAAACGTAAGCATTATGTTAGGTAAAGATGTAGAGATACACATACATAGATACATACATTATACATATATATATATATATATATATATATATATATATATATATATATATATATATATATATATATATATATATACATATATACATATATACATATATACATATATACATATATATATATATATATATATATATATATATATATATATATATATATACATGCACACACACACGCAACAGCAGATTTATCCAATATTTGCCGCGTTAGGCAGACCGCTGTTTTAAGCAGACCAAAGCCGGTCTGCTTAAAGTTTTGATGTGTTATTTCACAACTAATACGTTTGAGTTTACCATTATCATTGATAGTGGACATAGTTTAGCCGAAAATGAAATAGCACATGTAATTATTTCAAAAATAAATAAAATTTTCTGCGATTTTGAGCATGTTTTCTCCAGAGCCTTGTATATTTTGAAGTACCAAATTTGTCGCGTACGTCAGACCGGGTAAAAATGCTTATAACTTAATATTCCTGCTATATATTGAATGAAGGGTCACCGTTTCGTGTTTATTATGTAATATGCTTCGAAGCAGTGTACAATGTTTTATTATAATGTGTAAATTAAGTAATATGCGTTTTTTCGTTTGTTCTTGTTCCTCCGACTTCGCGTCTTCGGCTTCGACTTGGCGTTCGTGTCGCCAAAATTCGCTAAATACTCAGTATATAAAGTTGAAACTGACGTTTGCTGAAAACACATGTTCAACTAATTTGAATAATGTGTGTTTAATTAATGATGTGTAGTTCGATTACTTTGACAAATGTTATTTGTCGTAAATCGACATCGCGAAACGACTTCCGGCATTGGATGGTGTCTGTGAAATGCGTCGTTACCTGTTGGATGTCTATTCGTAAGTATTTCGCTCAAAATCAACATTACTAATACTTTGTCCATACTCAATGGATTGACATTTCTTTAGGGTTAGGGTAATTGTAATGACTTTCTGTCATGTAACTACAACATGTAGTTTATTCTGGTTCCGAGATAATGCCATAATTATAATTGATCTATTTCAAGTATCTACAACATGTAGTCAACTAAGGTTCTGATATGATGCCGTAATTGTAATTGATTTCTTACAGTGTAATTAAAAATCACATTAATTATGTTATGATTATGTATGATTTCGAAATAATTTTTCAACAAAATATACTATTTTAATAATCATATTTAAAAATACACTGAATTTACTTAAACGTGTGTTTCAATCAGAAGATATGGTTAAAATAAAATGCATTGTCCAAAATAGTGTCCACTTTGAATATCATGCAACATGAGTTACAGCTAAATTATAGAATAAATATATATTTATTTACATGTATATCATATGGTAGTCAAACTACATTAATATCAGTAACCTTATGGGTGCAGATTTTGTTTTAAACATGCTGAAGACTTATTTATTTAATCACATTGTTGATGGTTGAATATTTGTTGCCACCTTATCACCTATACACATTTTTATTGTGTGTGCACACTCAACTTATTGTAAATGCTTTCAGCAAACATACTATACATAATAACTCTAAGTTATAACAGTCATTACAACCAATGCCGTTTTAGCAAGTGTTCTGATACGTATCATATCTTTACAGCCCTACATTTGTCATAGACCTGGAAACTCATTTAATAATAAAATTAATTTGTTGTTTTAATTCACATTATTTATTTTTCAGTTGCTGCAAGCCATCAGAAAAGCCAGCAGGACGTAAAGGTATCTTGTCATATTATTAACTAGTGTAACAAATATGACACAGATACTGTGGCAGATATGATCCTTTACTTTACCAAAACGATTGTCCGCATAATGATACTCATCTCAAATATGCACTGAGTATAACTTGGTATGATAACTAATTTGCAACATCATTATCTAAGAATATAAAACTCAAAGCTATGAATAAATATTATTAAAATATCCAATCACATTTAACTTTTTTTGAGATATCATTAAAAAAATTAGTTTAATCCATTTCTGTTGTCTGTCATAAATCATGCTACTTGGGGTCTTTTTAGCAATCAATGAAACATGAATCAGTAATTAATATTATGGACACCTTGTAAATATGCTAATATTGGCGGGGTAATACAACGCTTCCAAATGAACATATCACTACACGTCTGTCAATTTTAACATTTGTACTTTTTGATAATAACAACTGTGCACTTTGTCGTACATTATGTTCTTTATCCATCAACCACTGGCATGGAAAACTTGGTAGTGTGTAGTATAGTGCAATTTCTAACATTTGTACTGTTTTTTAGAACAAGAATTGTGCACATTGTCCTACATTAAGTTCTAATCCATCAACCACTGACACTGAATACTCGGTAGCATATACTGGTAGTATAGTGCAGTAGTTTCCTAGATCTTCTCTTGTTTAATGCAAAATATCAACACCTGCTGGCAAAGCTATGCAGCAAATGAGTCCTGATATGTTTGTGATAAGATACACTATTATTATTAAGAGTTAATTAAAGAAAATATACAAATCATTGAAATATATTAATTTCAAGTAATTTCAACCAAAAACAAAATGATTTATGTATATCATATATATTGTCATTTAACACAATGAATGTCAGTCCTACAGAATATCCTTTTACATGTTTGCATTACTAAAATGACATTCTTTCTGACATTAATGCATATTAAAAAACATTTTTTCACAGAAGTGTGATGACATTGAAATACCATATGGATCACAAGAGGACGATGACATGGAAACCTCATCAGTTAATCAAACACAGGTGATGATTCTCATTTTACACCTGAATTAGTGGAAACCCTCAACATGCTATAAACAGGCCACACTTAAAATGGTCGATCACATCAATTGGTTTGAAGTATGTTTAATCAAGATTAACCACAGACTTATGCCATAGAAATCTGTAGAGTACAGGGGTAGGTATCAAACACTCCTATTTTTAATACAACATAGTTTCCTTTCTCAGCATGTGCTAGAACCAAACAAGGGAGAGAGTGTATTAGATATGGCTTTGTCCGTACTTAATGAATTAATTGAAAATGTTAAGATATATATAAGGATATGTTAAATCAAAATAAAATAAAATAAGAAACAAATAATAAAAAGCAGTACAAGAGAAACTTCCACAAAGGTAGATAAAGATATGAGAAACTATTTAGCAAAGATAGACTGGAATAACACACTGAATAATAAGACAGCAATAGAATACTGAAATATTTTAAAACGTGAAATTGAGTGCATCATTGATTTGTTGGTGAATTTTAATTATGGAGCAACACCTTTGTGAACTCAGAAAAAATTATTTAGGGGACATTTTCAATGGAACAAAACCCAGTTTGGCTACATTTAAAAATCATGAAACCAGTCTTACTTTAAGGATAATGGTATGTAATTTGTGTGCCAAATTTCATGATCCATTCAGAATTCCTGGTGATTTAATTCTTCAGTGATACATGATTTTTGCACTCACAAGGTATTCACGAGTACAT
This sequence comes from Lamellibrachia satsuma, assembly GCA_033239005.1. Classification (NCBI taxonomy): domain Eukaryota; kingdom Metazoa; phylum Annelida; class Polychaeta; order Sabellida; family Siboglinidae; genus Lamellibrachia; species Lamellibrachia satsuma. Next base: position 1,902,433 of record BSQZ01000095.1, on the reverse strand, counting down.
AACCAAGTGCTACACCACAATGTTAATATGATTCCTGATTCTTCAAACTACTGTAATATCAATACTATTTATATATTGGTTATGTGTGCTAACTTTCATCTCTAATAGGACATTTCTTCATGCATTATGAACTCTAATATTCAATAATAGGTCATTCCACATCAAATCACTGGATGGTCCACACATTGTATTTTCAGAAGCTCAGATCTCTTCAGGATTTTTATCAGATATTCCCCAAATACCCAAATTGAACAAATCTAATTTTAGCTTTCTGGTCCTAGTAGTTTCGGAGATGTAGGCATATTAAATGAAACTGGTCTCACTTTAAAGGTATGATATGTAATTTATGTGTGACAAATTTAATGATCCATTTGGAAGTCTGTGATGGTGAACTTTATTCTTCAATGGTGCCCGGTTTTAACACCCACAAACCATTCACGTGCACATACCACAGTATTGATATAATTCATGATTCTTCAAACTGGTGTCCTCTCAATGCTATTAATATACGTGTCCTCACTGTTATCTTTATGATGACCTTTTTCTGTCAACAATGGATTTTACATCAAATCACTGGATAGTCCAGACTCTGTGTCTTCAGATCTCTTCAATATTTATACAAGATATTTACCAAATGTCACATGTTAGCTTCCTATTCTTAGTAGCTTCTGAGAAAACAATATTTTATGACCTTGGATATCCGTTAATGTAATTTTAGGAAAGTTTGAGGTCCGATAACTAAATAGGGCTAGAGCCTTGAAAATGTGAATGTTTACTCTCATATAGACAGAATACCTCCTTTGCTTTCATTTTAATGTGTCAGATGGTTTTGCATCTGAAGTCTGGGAAAGTTTGTAAAATCACATTTGCCTTTTTGCGAGATACCATCTGTGAAACATATTTTGTTTAAAGAAATTTTCTGGTGAAAACAACATTTCTGTACAAGAAACTACACACCCTAAGCTATAAAAGGGAGTAATTCATGTTCCAACATATTTGATGAATTGTGTATAAAAAATCAGGCTCGCAAGTGGTGTTTCAATTTCGAGAAAGCATAACTACAGTATTTACCATCCAAAGTTCAAATAATATATTTATACACACTGATAAATCATGAAATGTTCTGGAGTTATCATGTACATAAGTGTTAATTTGTAGCCTTTATACATGGTACTATGCAAAACAGCAACTGTGATTTTACAAATATTCCAGGCTCTGGATGCACAACTATCTGATTTAATTATAAATACAGTCAATTTACCCATAAGTTGACATTTTATCTATGATTTAACAAGATTTAGCAATATTAGCCATCCAAGCCAAAGGCCCAAATGGCAAGTGGACAAGGAAGCCATATTGATAGTCCAACAATATTTATCTACGTGTAACCCACCCTCCTGAGATATGTGCCAACATTGTTTTTAGACATATTCATGCTGCTAGCAGTTATACAATCTGTAGACAATTTATTCCATTCATTTATTGTCCTCTGTACGAAAGAGTACTTCCTGATTTCCAATCTACACTGATCCTTTACTAATTTTACCTCATGTCCTCTAGTTCTGCTATCTTTCTTGAGTGAAAAAAACATATTTCTATCAATATTTCATACCCATTAAATATCTTAAAAACTTCAATATGATCTCCTCTTAACCTCCTTGTCTCTAGAGTTGTTAAACCACATTCTTTCAGGCGTTCTTCATAGCTAAGGTCTCTCAGTCCTGGAGTAATTTTAGTTGCTCTCCTCTGTGTGTGTTCAAGCGTATCTATATCCTTCTTACGATATGGTATCCATGCTTGTATACAGTATTCTAAACGAGGTCTAACTACTGCTTTATACATAGGTAAAATTACTTTTTTTTGTATGTTATGTTTCTCCTAATCAACCCAAGAATTTTATTACCCTTTGAAGCTGCAATACCACACTGCTCTGAAACTTTCATATCAGCGCTTATTGTAACTAATAAGTCCTTTTCTTTTCTAGTAGTAGTACCCATAACAGTATCTCCCATTTTATACTTAACACCCAAGTTCCCATGTCCTGTATGTAGCCATTTGCATTTCCAAAAACTGAACATCTGCCATTTCTCAACCCATTTCACCATTCTGTCTGGATCGTTTTGGAAATGTTGTTTAACACCATCAGTGTTAACCTTTCTAAACACTTTTGTGTCATCCCCAAATTTCAGTACATTACTTGTTATATTGTCATCTAAGTCATTGATATAATAAAGAATAATAATGGTCCCAATCCTGATCCTTGTGGTACCCCACTTAAAACTTATTTCCAGAAACATGCTGTCTTCTGTCAGTCAGCCATTGTTCTATCCAGTCAATTATGCCATCCCTGGTACTTCATCAAAAGCTTTCAAGAATCCTAAGTAGATAATATCTAATGGCTATCCCTCATATATCCACTTGGTGATTTCTTCAAAAAAAAAACATATTTGTTAAACATGATCTCGCTTTTCGGAATCCATGTTGAGATGAATTTAATAATTTATGCCTAACAAGGAATTCCACCATATGGTCTTTAATTAACCTTTCTAATAATTGACAAATTACTGACTTTAAACTCACTGGCCTGTAATTATCTGACTTATTTCTTAAATCTGTTTTAAATAATCGTATGATGTTTGCTTCTTTCCATTCAAATGGAACAACTCCCTCTTTTAATGACAAGTTAAACACTCTTGCAAGTGGTATACTGATTTGACCTACTGTTTCCATTAGTAGTTTTGGAGGAATTCCATCCACTCCCGGTGATTCATATCCTTCATTTTCTTAACTACCATTTCTGGAGTTTCGATTAACGGCCCTAAATAGTCAGATTTACCCTCCTGAAATTTAGCATCTGGAACTGGTAGCTCTTCCATTGGATCCCTTCCATCACATTCTGTCCTGCAGCCTTGTCACCTGGCAGACTGTTATCATTCTCTCTCTCACCCATCAACCGGTCACCTTTCCCTCAATTTTGCGGTTAAGAACTGCTGTACTAGAAAGTCACAACATTATTAATCTCAGAAACTACTAGGAAGTAGGAAGCTAAAATTTGAGATTTGTTCAATTGGGTATTTGGGGAATATCTGGTAAAAATAGTGAACATTGTGCTCACAAAAAGGAAACAATTCCTTTGACGTGCCAGTAACGAGTAGGCCAAGTGGATAAATCCATGAGTAGGCAAAGAGAATGTAGATCTTAACTGGTCAGAAGACAAACTGAGAAACCCCTAATTAGCCAGAATTGGGCAAAATTGGGACTTGGGCAAAATTAGCATGAATAGTGTTAGTTACTTTTATAGCAATTGATGTTATTAAATGTGTAAACAACGACAAGTAAAGTGTTTTGAATGGTGCCTTCCATCAACTCAAGTACATAGACTTATAAAATAAAAAAATAACAGTCCACTTGCATCTAATCAGCAATTTTACCAACATAAATGTAACTGTAACTTTAATTAAATTGAAGTTTAGAATTCATGAATTGGTGTGAGGTTAATATATTTTTATTGGAAAATATCTTAATTCATGGTAATGTTACTAAAAATATTTTTTAGTTAATTGTTCCTTGTCTGGTATACACACACTACACACAGCCTCAAATTCAAAACAACACTTGCACTGACAATTTGTTGTCCTCTAGTTAAATTTTTTTAAGTAGTGTTTGTACGTTTTAGTTGCATCACCTAATTATGATATTATCTCAACAGTGTGCAGTTATGCCCATTTTGTGGAATTACCTCTGCTTTTGAGGTATTTTCTAGAATGTTATTGTAAGGTGGCAGTAATGTGGTTTTCTCAAGTGTCATGAATACAACATTGTATTAATTAGCATGACTCATCTTTAAAACCTTAGTTCTTAGCCAGTCACTGGGTTCAAATAGCAAATTATCTATGCATATTTTATATTTGAATGTTTTAATTTGTAAAATAAAACACATGTGAACACAGTAATAAATTTTTTAAGTAGATGATATATTTTTCATTTTATATTACAGTGTCGCTGCAGCAGATGAACTTTGGGATGAGGAAACACATTGTCTTCAACTCTTGTTTGAAGACCGTTCTCACAGTGTGTATGTAGCATGGAGATCCCAGCTTCAACGCATTGAATACGATTGTGGGTACACTTGCTGTGAGAGAGCAAGCTTTCATGTACATGATCTTATATGGGCAAGGCAGCAGAGAACTGGAAACATACTTACCGACAAGTGACAATCAAGTGACAATTTCACAGAATTTTAACAAATATCAATTAAATATATTTATGTTAAGTTCATAATAAACATATTGTATTTACTAAACATTCTATTATAAATTTGCATAGAATATCATCTTGTTATGATATGTGTAATTTCGAAAGATAAGCAGATGCTGAGCCGGCCTGAGTGGATTTTGTTAGTCATCTCATGCTGATGACATTGCAATGCTTGTTCCATAAACTAAGGGGATGCAAAGATTGTTATATGTTTCTTATACTCAAGGATGTGACACTGACAATGATATACTCTTTAATAGAGTAAGGTCTCGGATAATGTTCTATGATTGATATTAAGCTTGGTGATGTAGTATTGAATGCAATTATGAAAATCTTGGACATAATTTGTGATGAAAATTATATCAAATACAAAGAAGTCTTTAGTGGAGATGTAATATTGTTTCTATTCAGGCAATTCTACTTCTGTACAACGAAGGTGAAGAACGAGCTCTTTGCAACTTAAATATATTGCAGTAAATTCCATACAGTGCATTTTTGCTTTGTTTTGCTAATTATAGAAAAGCCAGTGGTGCAGCTTTTTATAATTTCTTATTACATTGCATTTAGCATTTTGCACAGCCTACCTAGATGAAATGTAGTGCTAGTCTTATGCTTGCTATCCAAGCATTGATTGTTGTAATATTCAGATTATAAAAAAGTATTAGTGCAAGCTGTTTTTTTATGCAGGATATCTGCATCCACAAACTAACTTTGTTCAAAGTACTGGAAATAGGTATGAGTACAACTCCTCTGTACTTTGCATGAAATGGGTACTTGCAGTTTATACACTCTTGTAATCTAGTACAGTGTAGTATTATTACATGTTTTATTGTTATGTTGACATGATGTATATTCCTGTACTGTTTTGTATGAAATAAAACTGATTGAATTGATGACTGATTGAAGTGATTAAAAATAATACGGCTCTTCAATATATTACTTCATAAATTCCCTACTACTGTAATTGGTGGTACTAAAACATGGATTAAATGGTGCTCTGTTTGTTTTTAAATGCTGTTTGTGTCCTAATAATTGGTGAGAGGTTGGCCCTCAAAATACGAGGGAGATGGGATGTTGTTACCCCAGCCACATCCCCTCCTGACCACCTAAAGACAACTGAAATTGGATTGTGTAGACCTGTAGTATTCATGCATACCATGTATTTGGAATAAAAAGATTTTCAATGAAAGAACAAACTAGCATTTTTACCAGGATGATTTATTAAAACAACAGTAGCACCATTAAAATAATTGTGGGTATTCATTTGTTAAAACATAACAGTAAAATGCGAATGACAATGCCATGGTGGTTTACAAATTCAGTAACATGGGTTCATAGGCTAGGCATGGTGTTTATACACATAATTTTGCACAAGCTAACACGCTTACTAGCCAGTTTTGATATTTATTACCACTACTTAACTTTATGAATTATGCAAAATTTAATGTAAACGAAATAAAAACAATATCACTGGTATACTTGACAAACCCTCCCAGATGTGTTGTAAACTCCCAGAAAAGAAGAAAATCCCGGATTGTAGGTTTTTGTGTGCAGTTTAAAGTTTCTGGTCAGCCTCAATGAGAGGAACAATTGGATGTTCCAAGAGGGTGCAGTTGGAAGTTTTTGGTGACCCTCAAGGCCCGTCAAGGGGGTGCATTTGGAGGTCCCAATGGGGTGCAGCTAGAGGTTTTTCGTGAGCTTCAAGGGGGATGCAGTTGGAGGCTTTTGATGGGCCTGAAATCTCCTGGACTTCGAAACTCAAGTTTTCAGGTATACTACGGATTATTGCTATAGTATACTAGTATAGGTACGTAAACATGTCATGTAACTATCGCTCAGCAGACTTGTATTACAAGGCAACATTTTACGAATTGTGAAAACTATTCATTAATAATTTAGGGTAGGATTAATGTTCATATACCATCCGATGTGATCGCAGCCAACCGAATTTGTTTCGAAGAATCAATCCACACAGCCACGGCCAGGCTAGGAAGTGTTCATTACGTACCTGGAAGAGTTCCTGTGGATGCAGCATCACAGGAAACGCCAACGACGTCTCTCGTCACTGCTGGTGTGCATTCGCGATCAATACCCATGAACAAATGCATACTAGCAGTGAAGTTCGCCCAGCAGTCGCCAGAAGACACAAAACGGTTCTTTTCAGAGCCAACCACACTTTCACAAAAGAGTTGCTACATTATGTGTAAACGATGTCTAGGTTTGAATAATTCTCTTGTAGATATAAATTTAACGAAAATATCTCGATAAATTTGGTCCTTGAAAGTCACCTTGGTTGCAGTTTCCAACATA